>JAYJMF010000028.1:2139134-2167314 GCA_036873715.1 Salvia sclarea
TTGTAATCTAAGGTAGGATGTTATAAAAGGTAATATGACATGGCATTTGGGGAGGGATTTTGGGGCTTAGGTGGATGCCTTGGCCCCAAATCCTATTATAGAGAAGATAAAAATCTCGTATTGGATAAGGAGCAAAAAGATGTTATTGTCTAATATTTTATTTTTAGTTTATTTTATTTTGGAGCGCAATAGAATTAGTCTAATGTTGACCTGCCATGCAATGCAATCAGAGCGTTGATAGTAAAATGTTAGTTTGATTATTTAATTATTTGACGAATTTTGTATTTAAAAAAAAAAAATTGGAAGTTGTTTTTGTAAATTATTTAATAGCCGTGAGTGGTGGTATTGATCATGTTCTAAAAATGTCCACTTGGGGCCAAATCCCTATTTCTCCATGTTCTGTTTTTTCTGGATTAGACATCATTAATTTTATTTTATTTTTGAGGAAAGACATCATTAATTTCGAGATATATAATTAGTTATTTAATTTAGATAAGTCCGACCGATAATTAATTTTGGGGTAACTAATTTTACTTTTGATTAATCTTAATATAGGAGTTTTGGTCTTTTCTACGTGATAAAATTTATTTTAGATAATTTTAATTCAATTTAATTTCTAGTAAATGAACACCCTCTAAATATGTAAAGTGAAATTGACAAATGATTCAATCATAATGGATGCTTGCGTGTCATTTTTATTGAAAATAGAAAAAAACTTAAAGCAGGGGAAAAAACTTATTTTTAAAATTCCTCTCTTTTAAAAAGAAACTTCAAAAATGAACTTTACTTTTATAAAATAGAAGGCCCATTTATATTATTTTACCCTCATCTTTTAATTATCAGAAACCGTCCTATTTGGCAAATACTAATATTTTGGCTGTTGAAGACCCAAAAATAAATCTTATTTTTTGCTAGTAATAGTTTTTTAAATTCGTTTTATATATACATTGATTTAGAAGAAAAAAGGGGAAAAGAAAACGTCGGCAATTCCATTCTCAGACGATATTATTACTTGGTTTTGAAGAAGCCAACTATTTCGATCTCTTCATATGATTAATGATTTCAAACACGACTGTAAAAATCAAACTATGTATATCCACTAATAACAATTTTGTAATTTTAGAATATAATTCTTTGGTAAACCCTTACAATATAAATATGTGAAATTCTATTACATAATATGTGAAATTCAGATTCCATTTGTGACCATATTTTAATGCATAATGCATACATATACATTTTCCTTTTTTTTTTTTCTTCTTTTTTGGAGAAGAATTTGTTATTTTTCCTTTAGAGTTAGGAAAAAAGTTAGGTACAGTTTTAAAATATTTAGTCATGTCGACTCCTATGCCTTTCCGTAGTTGACGTCTGCTCTTCAAATTTCTGATTCAATTTTTCAATTTTTTTCTCTGTTAACTCAATGTCATAGTACTATTATTGTAGATAAATAAGTTAGTACTAATAATTATAAAATGACACTATTAACTAACTGTAGTGGAACTGGAAATTAATAAGCAAATGAGTAAAACAATTAAATACTGCAATATAATCACACAAACAGTAAAATTAGATAAGAATAGTAAACATAAACATTGGAAGAAAATTATATTACAATTATAATAATACAGATGCAATTTAGATTATTTTTTTAAAAAAAACTTTAACATTAAATAACAATAATAATTAAAAAATAATGCGCTAGAAGGAGGGGTTGAACCTCCGACCTTGTGGTTAACAGCCACACGCTCTAACCAACTGAGCTATTCCAGCTACTTGTAATATTTAAAAGGTTTAATATATATAAATATTTAGATTATTGAAGATATATGCAGTGGTAAATGTATATCTTGCATCATAAATTTTTCATTCACGGTATATTTTGCTAGTTAATATTTTCCTTTATATAGGATTCTTTGAGATAATTTTAGCATGACTAAGGTGTTAGAAATATCCCATGGACTTTGCATTTCCAATTAGTTTAATGCGAGTGAAAGACATATATGATAAAGATTTATCATGTATCTTTAATTCGATATTTGAGATTATAAATGAACAGAGCTACTCTCGAGTTATTTAGAGCTCGACTCGATAAATATAAATGAACGAGCTACTCTCGAGTTATTTAGAGCCCCGACTTGTTAAATGAAACAAGCTTGATCATTGTAGTATTTGCCTCGTTAAGTGATTCAGCTTGAAAGAAAGTATTATTAAGTGTTCGACTAACTTTATTTGTCGTAAGAAAATAATGAATGTATTATATTGTTGTGGATAAAGTAATCTATTTTTGTCAAAATAAACTAATATTTTAAATATATCCTTAAACTTAGAAAGCTCGATTGGTTTAAATAAGCTCGTAAGCCTCAAAATAGTCGATAAATAAAGCTCGTGGGTTGTCTCAATAAATGAATCAAGCTTGAGCACGACAGTATTCGACTTGGCTCTATTTTTAGTCAATATTTCTCGATGTTATTCTAGTTGTTTTTCAGGTACTTATTTTCATCCCCCCCCAAAAAAAAAAAAACAATTGAAGGGAGAAAAAGAAAATAAAAAAATCAAGAAATCAAGTAGGGTCCCTATATGCTCATACACAGTACTTACCTAAAACTGAAATATCATTTACAATAAAAAATCTACAAGCTGCAAGTGGATTCATGATCTACATACATTATAATAATATCTCACAAACTACTTTATTATTTTGAAATCTAACAAGAACTCATTGTCACCATAGAATAATGAATATTGAATAGTCTAATATTTTAGCAACACATGGAGCAGTGTAGCCAAAATATAATATGGGAGTTGTTGTATGCCTTCAAATTAAATAATCCAATCAATCTCTAACAAGAAAATCATATTGATTGAAGTTGGATTAGATCCAGCATTTGTGTGAGAAGAGAGATTTGTAAGAAAATGGGTGGTGATGAGTGGATTTTGATAGATTTCTGGTCAAGCATGTTTGGAGCAAGAGTTAGGATTGCTCTTGCTGAGAAAGGGATTGTTTATGAGAGTAGAGAGGAAAATTTTCCTAACAAAAGTCTGTTTTTGTTGGAGATGAATCCAGTTTGCAAGAAAATCCCAGTTTTGATTCACAATGGCAATCCCATATGTGAGTCTTGGAATATTGTGCAATATATCGATGAAGTTTGCTGCTTCGCTCCGTCGTTATTGCCCTCCGATGCTTATCAGAGAGCTCGAGCGAGGTTTTGGGCTCATTTCATCGACCACAAGGTAGTGTATTTATTGTCTCAGAATCGATTATCGTTGAGTGAGAAATGATGTGTTAAAGTTGTGTGTTTGAGCGTGAGATATTTCAGTTGTTGTGACTGTCAAGGTTGATGACTGGTCATGACAGTTGAGCTCTTTTGGCTGGTTGTAACTGCCATGACTTAAGACTTTTATTATCAACAACCGCACCTACTAGGCTATATCGAATTTTCATGGTTTATTTATTTATGTTTTAAATATCTCGATGTGTCACCATTCAGTTAAAGGTACGTGAGATTTTCACCTCATACGGCTCCTCCATGAAATCAAAAAGATTTTAAACAAGGCAAGCATTGACAAAACAACATCCCGTGAAATCAAAAAGATTTTGGATGTCAATGGCGTGTTGGAGACAATACAACATCCCGTGAAAACTAGCCGGTGCATAGTTCATCTTGCCGGAAGAGGGTTGCCTCGACTCGACTCTAAAGTGTTTGTCCAACTCAATTTATCTTGTAATTTCACATTTATGTTTTCTCGTTCGATTTCTAAGTTGTAGTTTTAAGGAAACCATAATCCACCGTGTTATTACTAACTCTATCATGAATGCCCTCCGATAATCCGATATCCCCATTGATGCATCGCAGCTACACCCGGCTTGTATGAAGACGGTGATGTACAAGACGAAGGCGGAGTTGGAGGAAGCCGAGAAAGAGGTCGCAGAGTGCCTAAAATTAATCGAAGATGAGCTCGGTTTGAAGCCCTATTTTGGAGGGGAGAGAGTGGGATATGTTGATGTGATTTTGGGTGGATTTTGCAGCTGGCTTTCTACATATCAAAAGATGGGGAATTTTAGCATACTTGATGAGTTCCCTAAGCTCATGCCATGGACTCGGAGGTGCATGCAACGACCGAGCTTCTCCGACTCTCTCCCCGACCCCGACAAGCTTCGTGATCTTGTGTCGGGCATCCGCAAACGCACCGGCTTAGAATGAACTCACCATGAATCAATCTGTAATGCTGTTGTATGGAAAATAAGAAATCAATCCATTAGCAATTTAAGTTGGTTTTATGATATACTTCAAGAAACAGAGCACTGATATATCTTTCTTTGATGATGGATGGATGGATGGATGGATACATAGGTAAACAGAGCATAAACTAAACGAAACGATCTCTAACATTAGAAATTGCCAGAATACACCAAAAACTCCTCGAAAGACCGCATTGAAACTGTAATGGGTCTATAAAAATGAGGATTGAGCTACACGGGCAAAAAGAATATTGTACAAAGATTGAATTGTGTGTGTCTTTCTCCTCTCGATTGCTCTCTCTCTCTCAGTAACAACTGTGCAGCTGCGCCACCTCAACGAGACTTCCTAACTCAACCAACCGACCGGGTTACCTCAGTTTGCATCCGCAAGATATTTACAAAGCAAAGTGATAGCATGGGAACACATTGCGCTCTCGCCAAAACTGCTGCAACGCTGAAAATAGAGCGTCGTGCATATGATACGATAATTAGTTGGGACTCTATTACGTGGTATCAAACATTCAAGTGTGAAGCCATACCATGTCTTGCTCTCCGTTAAGTTCCAGGTAGTTGCTTCTCTTGGCTAAACAATTTGAGACGTTCGACCAATTTTGCCTTCAGTGATTCGGGAATCATGGAAAGAGAAGTTCTCTTCGCTTTTGAAACGAGTAAGCTCCTGCGCAACCACCATATATACACATATATTAATGAAGAACACAATGCATCGATGAACATTTCATGCAACAACACATGGTTAAAAAAGGTGATGCTTTTATGCTGTTAATTGATAATGTCACATAAGAAAACAAACACTGCAGTTCGAATAAGGGAGAAAATCAAACATCGAAATTGAAAAAAAGTATACTTGCAATAAAAAACAGCTTAAGATACCTAAAACGATAAAGTACGTCCTAGGTGTGTAAATTCATGGACCACAAATGAAGCTCAAGCAACTAAGCAAGAAAAGACATCCTCACGTAAGGCAACCGAGGTCAGCTTTTAACCTTGCATTTAATATGCAAGCCAACCAGGTTGAAGCCCAAATAATGGTCAGCAATAAAGTATGAATTCTAAGAAAATTATATTGACTTGTTAAGATACAATTTACAAACAAAGACCCACTTATCTTTCTCCTAACAGAAATATAATAGATAGAATTGGTACGGTTTGCTCTCTCCTCAGACAAATTATATTGATTTAAACAGATATACTAGGTGTATAAATATAAAATATATTAGAACTAGCAATTCAAACATCAAATCAATATATAAAGAGTTGAAATCTACTACAGTTACGAGTCAAGTACACAGTAACAACAACTTATCACTTGCATCTAAGTGTGTTTCTATTTAGCATGTCAAAGTATTACTACGAATAAGAAGACAATATATGTACCTTGTCTACATAAAAATGAAATAATTGTATAATTTGCAAGGAAGACGTAAACTGGAAAAGTTCCAACCTTCAAGTTTCAACAATATTCTCTATATTTAAGGAGAGTTTTTGCAATAAAACAGAAAGCTACCATGATTATCTGCATTAAGGTCTTCACCCAGGATGTAATGGAAACACAGAGAATATGAATAAAATATTTTAGTCCGAAGCACAGAGAGAGAGTCCTCAGATAAGCATAAACCAGATAAGGTCTCTCCAAGGCAACAATATTTATATGCATATGTCGAACAACATGATGCACACTTGCACAAACTTATATTCCAAAGCAAGAAACTAGTGGTTAATTCTGAATAATAAATACAAGAGAGCTCACTTTTTCTCATGGTCATTCAATTCAGAATTCCCTGTTTCTTGACACAACTTTTTTGTCTCATTCATGAGACTATGCACTTCCTCGTACCATCCACATGAACGTAGAAACATGGAAGTTTCCTTCCCAATCCTGAGAAACATGAAAAAGTTAGTTTTAGCTTCAGCTAAAAATACATCAGTAGACTCAATCAGTGACATTTCATCAATAACCTCAGTTGAAAAAAAATCTGCTAGATAGAGCTAATAAGAATATTACTCAATTGGTGATCCTTGTTTTGTATCTGTGACAGAAATGGGATCAATTAAGAAGCGAGAAGTAAAGCGAAGAAGTATATATTCCTTTGAAGAAAAAGGACAAAATTGGTTTATGTCGCAGCTTTTAATTACAAGTGTAAAGCTACAGCAAGAAAGTCTGTTGTAGATGAAAGATATAGTTCCCAGTCAAAGGCATCTCAATTGCCCTATCATCTAGAACCCAATTTATTTATCCTGAAAGATATAGTTCCCAGTCAAAGGCATCTCGATTACCCTATCATCTAGAACCCAATTTATTTATCCTACTGAAATGAATTGCAAACAACAACAAAGTGGTCTAAACATGAAAATGTAAATGTCACATTATCCCCTATTTGGCTATAAGAACGATAGAGGGAACAAATGCAGCCATGCACATCAAGTAAGGGGTAACTAAACTTAAACCATCTCCTAGCAATTTTCCCTAACTAAACATAGATTAATTACTTCATATAAATAAACAGAACAAATATAAATTAACAAAAGGATAAAAATAATCTCAACCCTGGGAAAGCTATGAAGCATTTTCAAAGTAGAACCATCAGGTAATTAGCAAAAGGAAGGCAATTCTCTACTTAAGTATTAAAGCAAAGTGACATACGATTCCTTGAACGCTTCCACTCTTGCACGAGATTGGTCATCGCTGGCAAAAAAGATGCATGAACAATCATCTTTAATCTTCCTCTTTACACGTGAGCTGTTAGAGGCCCCAATATTTCCATTGGGTAAGTCCTGGCAATTATGACTCTTTCGTGAGTCAATTGTGTGAGCGGATCCATTTACTTTAAGCAAACTTCTCTGTATCGAGTCCATCACCATATGGCCATTGCCATTACTGAGTGGCAAAGAAGATAGCCCTCGCTCTGTACTCTGAATTTCTGCAGAATTTTTGCCCACACAATTCCTGTCAGTGCTGTCACCCATCAGCCCAGTTCTCTCCACTTCGACTGAAGTAGGTGAAGCTGCTATATGTCCATTTTCCTCCCTGGGCTCTTTCTTATGAATGACAATCCTCATATTACTAGGGGCAAGGACCTTGCTCGTACTCCCAGTGTTGCTAAACATTTTCTGCTCACTGGGGAGGTCATGATCGGTCTTAGATTTAACTGAATCACTTATCTGACTGTGGTGGTTTGAAGTTGCGTTGCAAGAATTTAACTCAAGTGAAGTGATATTACACGTCTCGGGTTGGTTGTCAGGCAGATCTCCCATATTAGTTGGGGTCTCCACACGATCAGACCTCTGGCACGTAAGTGTTTTAGTACCATTGGTTGCCAGGACATTATTCGACCGGTTAGTCTCGGAATGGTTGGCAGAAATTTTCATGCTAAATGGTTTTTCTACACAACCTGGCTTCTGGATAAAGGATCCAAAGCCATTAGTTGACTTGTTGGTCTCTTGCAGATTATTTGAAATTTCTTTGTTACAAACAGATTTATCTACAGAACCAGATTTTTGCATTGTTGATATCTTATTGCCATTTGACTCATGAGTCTTAGATCCATTAACCACTGGATCAACCCGAGTCCGAGGCCTCTGTTTCGCACGGGAGAAGAAAAGTATATACACTTTTTCTGATAAAACCTCCTGCAAGGTTGAGACTGAAACATAAGAATCATTGCAGCAGTACCAGCGGCCAATCGCATCCTGAGCATACAACCCAAGTCAGACATATATACTGTTGGTTCCAAACTAAAAACAAGAGAATCAATCTGAAGAAATGAAACAACCATAAAAAGACCTTGATATATGCATAGTAGTGCCCGGAATCAGGAGAGAAACCTGAATGTACAATAGTTCCAAAAAGATTGTATTCAGGTTGCTGATCCTGCATAAAGACGACATCATTTGTGCATCAGGATAAATGTCAGAATATAGAACAATCTCATGACAATTCTCTCTACGCTACACCTATCTAAAGAAAATAATATAGCTTGTCAAAGAAGCATCACATGGACCTTGAAAACTAGGAAAAACACTAAAATAGCATGTGGAGGCATAGAAGCAAAAGTCTTTCCAACTACAGATGAAAAGGCAAATAATATAATTTCCAGATAGAACAGACTCAGCCCAAAAGGTCCCCATTTCATCATTGCGTAACACGAAATCGATGTTTATTAAACAATAAAAGGATATCCTGAATTAAATGTAAAGATACAGCATTGAACAGAAGTCCTGGCTGGTACATGATAAAGACTGAGGCCAGTCCACAGACAATATCGAGGATGACAATTATAGTTTCCAGATTATGTGATCAAGTGAGAATCCTTTACTGCTCATAAGGCAGCCTAGAGCTGCTTAGGCAAACCAAAACTATACCTAACAGGCTAACACCATAAGCAATGCATACAGAGAAGATGAAATGGTCAAAAAAGTTGCCCGAATGAAATATATTTAGAATCAAATAGAAAAACAATCAACAGGTGAGATTATATAAAGGCGGTGAAACAACAAATGAAAAACTCAAACTGGCTGGAGCAAAGGTGCACAAAATGGAAATTGTTGGATATAGAGGAGCTATAAAGGTGCAACTGTGCAAGCAAGTTCATTTCGAGCTTCACCTTCACTGCTTTGAAGAAAGAAGGGTGCAATTAAGTGCGACTAAAAAACCAGGATCATAAAGTGAATCACAGAAGAACCTCCATAGGTGTTCAAATCTTTGACGTATCAAGTTGAGCAGTAATGAACCAATCAATCATGAGATGCAAAATCTATAACGAAACCTAAGTGCAATGCAGTGGCTTAAAACATTCTTGACAACCATCAGGTTTTGAGAGGAGGCAGATAGGTTTCTGGGTTTGATATGACTGAAGTACAGCATAGGCTTTGAGTATCAAAGGGATAATAGGATTGGGAACATGAAATAGTCACAGCGAGAAGGTTTAGCATATTTATAATTTGTCTGCACAACTTTTCGTGCTTTTGAGGAAGAAGAAAAGCAGATAAATTGTTTGTGGCTTGTACCTTGCTTCCTTTGCACATGTGACTTGACAGCACTAATATCTCGTCAAACGCAATGGGCTTATCAATCTTCGAACCAAATATACCCTCAAATCTCTACCCAAAAACAAAAAGAAGAAGATAAGGATACAGATATTAATCAAATATTCTAACCCAGTAAGCCAAAATAAACAAATAAAATATGATTCAGTAACTACCATACCTTTAATTGAATTACAAGAACATTTGGAGCCTCAAGAATCGACATTTGCTTCCTTGCTGCCACCAACTTCTTACAACTAAACAGGAATAAGTTCCCATGAAACAAAGTCAAAATCTAAACCAGCAGTAATACAGCAATATATTCTGGAAAGCTCATATGCACTTGTTGCACAAAGAAGAACATGGTATGGACAAGTATACTAATCTATGGTCACAAAATTTAGATAGCTAAAGTACTTACCTCTCACACTTGTACTTATTATTTCCATCCAAGACCTCAGGCTGAAAAAACTTCTGCAAAGCTTCTCGCAGTGATCCACTATGTAAAATATCCAGACTTATATCCATCATTTCATCAACCTTATTTGACTCAGCTCCACATGACAAACATTTTACTTGACTCTGTAATGCCCCTCCAAAAATCTCCTTGACAACCGTTTCACCAGCCGCAGCAATATCTCCACCATTAGCAGTCCCATTCCTCCCCCGTTGTTGCTGCTGCAACTTCTTTAATCTTAAGCATGTATTATGGCATGCATCAATCACATAACGCAAAAATTCATGTGCATCCTCTTGCCTCCCAGAGCGAAAATGCTCAGCATAAATCCGCAAGCAGTTATTTATCTTTATAGGCGCATCTGAAACTGCTTCACTACTCAAAGAGCGAGCAATCCGTTTCTCTAATATGCAAAATGGACAATCCCCCTTCTTCTCCTTTCCTGCCCCAAAGTCACCTATAAATATTTATAGAGTTAATAATTTTTTGAGCTCGCTTATCCACTGTCCACCCTTAAACTGAAGAATCATTATACCATTGGAGAACACTCATGCTGACTATACACTAGAGAACATTTATGTGAACTATGATCTCTTTTTAATAGCAAATTCCTGAGGCTGATATATGAAATGAAAGTTCGAATATCATGCAGTGTTCCTTTGAATAGAAATATAGCATAGAAGAGAAATAAAATTTATTGTTAACTACAGAGTAAAGAAACTATGTAATCAATAGACTGTTTATCAACTGCCCTTAAGATTGTAGATTTATCTTTAAAGTCAACTATTGGAAGTTCTAGCCACTAAAGGGACAGCCTGGATATGTATAGTTCCATCCTCAACATCTTATAAACAAAATATCTCGTCATAAACATCAATTATCCATATGTGATTCCATATATAGTTAGCCTGGATACCATCTAGACTCTTTTCGGCCTCATTCCCCCATAAATTACACGCCTTGGGACCATTAGATCAGCTACAACATCTGAACAAGCTCAAGCTATACACATGGAAATATTTTCAAAATATTAAACTATATCCCACGGTTAGAACATACTAATTGCATCGGCCTCCACTCATGAATGTCAACTACAATTACTACAATACTTGGTTAGTAAGTTCCACAGTAACTCTCACAAATTTAAATGAATGGAATAACAAGAACGGAATAATCCCCAACAAGAAACAGTTATTGGCTCAAACAAGCATTCAAACATAAAACTCCTAAATTAATAAACATTGCCAGCTCAAATCCCTTAATTTGCTACCCTCAGTACTGCAATTCTATAAAAACACAATTAGAGTAAAACAATACCAATACCATAATAACAAGCTCAATCAAATCACAGGCAAATATTTTCAGAAACGGTTAGAACACACTAATTACATCAGCCTTCACTCATGAATGTCAACTACAATTAGTAATATTATACAATTACTGGGTTACTAAGTTCCACATAACTCTTACAAATTTAATCAAACAAGCATTCAAACATAAAACTTCTAAAATTAATAAAAATTGCCAGCTCAAATCCCTTAATTCGCTATCCTCAATACTGCAAGTCTAAAAAAATCAATTACAGTAAACCGATACCAATACCATAATAACCACAAATTACATGTGATTGAGTAACTATTACGGCAAATTAACGAGAAAACACATTGAAACAAAACCGAATTCACACAAACAACAATTAGAGTAAAACGATAACAATGCCATAATAACAAGCTCAATCTAATCACAGGCAAATATTTTCAAAAACGGTTAGAACACACTAATTACACCAGCCTTCACTCATGAATGTCAACTACAATTAGTAATTTAGTGCAACTACTGGGTTTCTAAGTTCCACAGCAACTCTCACAAATTTAACTGAACGGAATAACAATCAAGGCATAATCCCCCAAAAGAAACCGTTATTGGCTCAAACAAGCATTCAAACACAAAACTCCTAAATTAATAAAAATTGGCAGCTCAAATCACATAATTTGCTACCAATACCATAATAACAACAAATTACATGTGATTGAGTAACTATCACGGCGAATTAACGAGAAAACGCATCGAAACAAAACGGAACTCACACAGAAAACCGAAAAAACACACACGGAGACGCGTAGAGCGAGAGAGAGAGAGAGAGAGACGCACAATCGCTGGAGTGGAGGTAGCGGATGCAGAAATTGGCGAGGGGAGGGGTGTAGGTGAGGCACTGGAGGACGGAGTTGAGGTAGCAGGTGTTGCCGAGGTTCCGGAGCCCTAGCGGCGGCGAGCCGTGCTTCCGCTTCAGCGACTTGAGGAGGCTCGGCTGCCACGTCATCTGCAGCATGCTCATCAACGCGCCGCCGGCTGCTCCGCCGCACCATCGGCCGGCCGCCACCGCCGAGATCGCATCACCCTTCCAGATGCTTCTTCTTCTTCTCTCCGGAGTGAATTCGTCGCGCCGAGGATTTTTTCCCCCTTTTCTTTTCTTTTTTATTATTTCCCTTTTTTTTCTCGAATAAAATTAAATCGGGAGCTAAAGGGGGTTTCTTTCTTGGGGTTAGGAAGGTTTTCAATTATTAGTTATTTTCGGTTTTTATTGCGTTTGCCTCAATTTTTGTTACCTGATTTTTTGAGTTTCCTTTTTTCTTTTTTAGGTTATTATTTTAACCAATAAAATATCTATTGAGATTTCTATTTATTATACTTTATTATTATTATTACCTTTGTAGAGAGATTTATCAATTTATTATTACATCGAATATGGATGGGCGGGAGAATGTGGACTGCGTTGTAAAAAGACTTCCAAATATAGTAAACTACTTGGGCCTCACGCCTTGTGTTGGGCCCAAATTGTAATAGAATGGAACAAATCGAAATGTATTAAATAAATTATTTATTAAATTGTAGTAAATTTCAATTTGTCCTATAATAATTTATAAATAAAAATATGACTTTGATAATAATTATAATTTATCTCAAACTTGACGTTTCGCTGAAATATTTAAAATCCTAACGTTACTTTCAAAATTTTATCTAATACTTGTTTCATTAAGTAATTTGATATCAAATTTGCTGAGACCATCTTCAACGTTACTTTGTATTAGCATATGATGAGATAAATCACATCTCCATCTACCTTATTGTGTTGCGTCGTTTTGAGACAATGAACATTATATTAATAAAATAGTATGGTACTATAAATTAACTAATAAATTTTAATAAGATTTTTTTTATCATAATTGTAATTAGACGTGTCGAGATTAACTTCTTACTCTATTTAAAATTGTATTTCGTCAACCAGTATAAATACTATGAGAATCATTAATTATAGAAACACTAGTATTACTTCTTTATTATTTATGGTTTAATTTACATAAATTTTATCTAAATTTTGGTTTAATATCTTAATACACATAATAATTTCTTACAAATATCAGTATATTAAAGTTACTAATTTAAATATTGGTAATTATCCAACAAATCTACATAAAAAATTTTATAATATGAGGAAATGTATAAAAATAACTATTTTACGATAGTAAAGATAAAATTTGGCCGGTTAATATAAAAAGATAAAAAAAAAATAACCTCCTATTTCACGAATTTGCACATGCAAATTCGTAAAATGGTGTTTTTACACTCCATTTCATGAGTTGCACATGCAAATTCGTGAATTGGTGTGTAAAATGCATCATTTCACGAATTCGCATCTACAAATTCGTGAAATGGTATTTTTACACTTCATTTCACGAATTCGCTCATGCATATTCGTGAAATATATGTAAAATTCAATATTTCACAAATTTATATGTATAAATTCGTAAAATAAGAGGTAATATTTTATCTTTTTATATTTACATGCCAAAATTTATTTTTATTATTTTAAAATGATTATTTTAATAGTAGAACAACATTTTTACTTCTTCTCTCTCAATTCACTGCAGAAGTTAACAACACCAACAATGTCTCAATCTCTATCTGTTTAGCTCATTTTCTCCTCAAATTTTCCGGCGAAATTCACCAATCTACCACAACTACCGCCGCCGGAATCCCCCTCTTCTTTCCGTAATCGCGGCCGACCGATCATCAATTGAATTGGCGTTGTCGCCGCCGTTCACGGCCGCCAGCTCCCCGCCGCTGCCGCCCTCTTCTCTGCCTCAACTCGAAAACATCGGGAATTCAGGTCAACTTCTTCTTCACGGATGTTTCATCTTCTCCAGCTGCGCTTCTTCATCCTATCTCAGTCCAGTCTATGTTCATTTTTTCTGGATTGGAGTTTATTGATCTAAAAAATTGGAGTAATTGGATTTGTGAGATATTGGAATTTGATGTCGAATTGTTTGATTTTGTCATTTTCTGATGGATGTTGTTGTATTTTGGTCGAAGCTTTGTGATGTACTGAATTTGACTGCGATCTATCTATACATGTTAATGAAGAAAGATGAGCAGAAATTAGTGAGAGGTTTTACATGTACTTATAGGATGAAATGGCTAATTGGAGCTCAAACATTAAGCTCTAATGCTTTGTCTCATGTGTATTAACCACTAATATTTTCACCAAACCCATGGCTCTTATAGATAAAAATTTATTACTTATGTAGCGTTTATTTTTAGTGATAAGATAGATTGATAAAATATAGGATTGAGTATTTGAAGGATAGGATGGTCAAATAAGTTCAAAATTAATGAATCCATCAAAGTAATCGGTGGACTAGCTTGGATCATTTTTATCTATCTATCCTATCATTCAAAGTAAAACCCCCTTATTGGATGAGTTTAGGTGCCAAAAATTGACATGCTTGGCTTTTATAGTTTATATAGATATAGATTACCTTTTTATTATTAGTATTATTTTTTTTTTAAAATTGAATAAGGGCTGTATCTATTTAGGGGACACTGGGCCTTCAATGGGGAGGAGAAATAGGGTCGCTGTGGTGGTGCTCGGTGACATTGGCAGGAGCCCCCGAATGCAATACCATGCCCTTTCCCTTGCTCGACAGGTATCCTTCTATCTCCATGCTTGTAAACAGATGAGGTTGGAGTATTGGAAGTGCCATAGTTATTTATAGTCACAAAGACGAAATACTTAATATGAACAAATAGTTCTGCTGTCTGCGTTAACTTGCTCTGCACTGCAAGCCTCATACAGAACTGTGGAATTGATTGGATATGATTCCAGCGCCTATCACTGATAGAAGTTGCATTTGTGCTTTATGATTCTATTTGTCCTTTTGGAGCTTTTGAGTAATTTTCAACTTTCTTTCAGGCTTTACTGGATGTGGATATAGTCGCATATGGAGGTATGCTTCTAATTTATGCCTTCTTACTTGTTTTCTCCTATCAATTTTATTGTTCTGCATGGACGTCTCTTCATTCCGAACACTAACAATTTGATCTCTTGATAGGTTCTGAACCCCACATTTCGCTGCTAGAGCACCCATCTATCCATATCCACAGAATGGTATTATCGAGGTTTATGCTCATAGATTGTATATCTTATAATTTTCCTGGGTTTTGACAACAATCTTCTATTTCTTTTCACAGAAACCATGGCCAACAGTTCCTCAAAAGATCCCAAGCATGCTACGTCCTTTATTTCTTATTCTCAAGCCCATAATCCAGTTCCTTATGCTGCTTTGGTATCTTTGTGTGAAGATACCTGCCCCTGATGCTTTTATAGTGCAGGTGAGCTTCATGTTGCATTTATTTATTCTTCATTCAAATGATATGTGGAATAATGTTCCATTTTCTTGTTATTCTTCCTTAATAGTTGCATTTAGTGTACATGGACCTTGTCTTTCCAATTGGTTATAATCAAAATTTGTAAATCTTACTGGACTATTCGCTGTTGAGGTGCACTTGTTTTTTAAATGACTCAGCGGCCAAATGAAAAACCAGTACCATCTATGTTTACGATGTTTTTGCTAGCAGAACTATTCCCTGGGCAGTTGAAAGATGTGGAGACGGTGCATGAAAATGGATAAATATTGACAATCAAATCATTACTTTGTTCCTTGTATTCAAGACCTATTAGTATTAGTAAGCTTTGTTAAATTTGTGTAATGTTGCTTACTTGCTTCTGCAGAATCCACCATCAGTTCCTACTCTAGTGGTTGTGAAGTGGGCCAGCTGGTTGAGAAAATCAGCATTCATTGTTGATTGGCATAATTTTGGATACACCCTGCTGGCTCTGTCCCTTGGAAGGAGTAGTCTCTTTGTCACGATATATCGTTGGTGAATTTGGACTTGTCTGATTTTGATGACTTTCTGATAGCTGGTTTTGCATGAGATTATATGACTGATGTTTTCATCTATGACTAGGATTGAGAAGCATTATGGCAAGATGGCTCATGGTTCGTTGTGTGTGACGAGGGCAATGCAACATGAGTTGTCCTTGAACTGGGGGATTAAGTAAGATGACGACATCAAAATATTGTTGTGAATTTTTGTTCCACCTGCTTGCTTCAAGTCTAACTTACTTCTGTGATTTTTGATACTGTAGAGCCACTGTTTTGTACGATCAGCCTCCTGAATTTTTCCGGCCTGCATCACTCGAGCAGAAGCATGATGTGAGCAAATTAATAATGCATTGTCAGCCTGAAGACAACATTGAGTCAATGTTCTAAAGTCTACAATCTTCTAGCTATTTTGCAGGATTAGCAAAAGCCTTCACACGCCATATGGTCTTCAAGATTGCATAAGCAATGGTGAAGGAAGCAAATATACTGTTCCCAATCCATTTTAAAACTGCAAACATGTTCATACTGAATTCGATCTAAAATGTGAACATTTGCAGGATTGACAGGGTCAAACAATGATCCTAATATAACTCCATTTACAACTCGGGTTGGTTCTGACATATTCTTAAATCAAAACAGACCTGCACTGGTTGTCAGCAGTACAAGCTGGTATGCTCATAATTTGGTTACTTGCCACCACAATTACATCGACTTTGTTGTAGAACTTTTAATCTGGTTGTCATGAATGGGCGTACTGAAGCAAAAGGTGGCTCAGCTGCATCTCCATACCTGTTATTGCCCACAATTGACAGAATGGATAATGATATACATATAGTTTACCTTGAAATATTTGGACTGTAAAGAATGATTTTACTCAGGACTGCAGATGAAGATTTTGGCATTCTACTGGAAGCAGCACTTATGTATGATAGACGTGTTGCTGCACTCTTACGTGAGGATGACTCTACTGCAAATGAAGTTGTTTGGGACAGTATTAATACAGGGAAACAGTTTTTATACCCGAGGTTGCTGTTCATCATTACTGGTATGCCTATCTTTATACCCCATCAGATTTCCCCACCGATCAATTCTGTACTTTTATGTATTCTAAGACAATAAAATGAACTAAAGGTAAAGGACCTGAGAAGGAAAAGTACGAGGAGAAGATAAGAAAACTTAGCCTCAAACGTGTAGCATTCCGTACAATGTGGCTGACAGCAGAGGATTATCCATTACTTCTTGGTAACTTGGAAAGCCTTGATAGTTTTTTAGATTTTCTTTACTATATAAACTCTTACATTATCCTTTTCTACACGAACAGGGTCGGCAGATCTAGGTGTCTGTTTGCATACTTCGTCATCAGGGCTGGATCTGCCCATGAAGGTCCGTGCTAATAAAGCTCTGTAGTAATGCAGAACACTAATATAACTTAGTAATGCAGAACACTAATATAACCATTTAATGGACCGTCTCCTCAAGATTCTATTGTTGCCCTTAAATTCTTGGAAAATAGCCCTTTCGAAGAAAGATTTTCATCTTTGAACATGTTGGTTTATTAGGTTGTGGATATGTTCGGCTGTGGACTACCCGTCTGTGCTGTTTCTTATTCTTGGTAAGATCAATCAGAGTTTATTATATGCATGATCTCTTAGATAGATTATGTAGGAAAGTATTAACAAATACATCCATCTTGAATCTGCCTCAAGCATAAAGGAGCTGGTGGACGTTAACAACAATGGCCTCCTTTTCTCGTCATCTTCAGAACTGGCTGACGAACTCATGGTAAGCTTTCGTATAGCATGTTTAAGACAATGAAAAGTGCCCATAAATCATTGAATGTCTGTTGCATTTCAAAGATGCCACAGTTTCCTTGAACCTTTTATAATAGATATGAGTTTATCTATTTTTATTTTCACACGCTGCAACTAAAGAATTTGATAAAGATATTTAAGATAGGCACGAAACCTCCTGGTATCATTTGCTGTTCGGCTCCTGCTTAAAATTAGCAAGTTTCTTACTGGTTGTATATGTTTGATTCTTACAGATGCTGTTTGAGGGTTTTCCAGAGAGATGTGATGCTTTGAACTCGATGAGATCCAACTTGATCAGTAGGGTATCTTCAGTTAGGTGGGCAACGGAATGGGAAGCAAATGCCAAGCCCTTAATAAACGAGGTCAGTCCCTTCCGCCACTCGTTCTGCATTGCATTGCTCTTCTCCCCAGATGACCAATCTTCGAGAACATGATTATTGCAGGTTATTTCTGAACGCGCTCGCTGAAAGTTTTGTAGATGAAAGCAATGAACTACTGAACTTACAGGTGATCTTTTATCAAGTTTTCTTGCTCAAGAACTCCGATTAATTATTTAAGTAGCATTTATTTTCCATCAATATGCTGCACAATTTTTATTTTTGTTTTTCTTGAACAGGACATTGTGGACATGGTCTGAGATTACAAAGACTTCAGCAATCTTCGAATTATGATACGTTCGATCTCAATATGGTATCGTTTTTGGATATCGATTGTATAATTTACGAATTCTAATTAGGGCTGTAAATTTGTTGAACCATTTGTGAAGTTTAGATCTCACTTTGACATAAAGTTTGTTCGAGCTTATTTGGTGATGCATGTAGAAGTAGACGAGCTATCTTGACTTTAGTTGTTTGCGTTTAAATGAAATAGTTGAAAATTTTGTACAGTAACTTTTATCAATTTGCCACAATGTATATTCATTGATCAATTTAATGTATAATAAAGTAAATGAATGTTGTATAATGTATTAGGCTAAAGGTCTACCTTTAAATTTATTTGTAATTAATCGAAATAAAATAAAAGTAAACGAATCTTAGTAAATACTGATAATTTAATATTCAAAAGAAATTGAATAATGCTTTTAGTTTTGAATTTATACGTAAAAGTTTGCATATGGTTGACTAAATTCGAAATCCACGTATGAAAAAAAGATATTTGTTTTTTTCGATTAATTGAAAATTTAAAGGTTCGGTTTCAATATTTCAGAAATTTTCGAAATCGAAATCGAAATTTAAGAAATGAGTCTAATACACGCACACTCATTTTCGTAACAAATGTCACCCATACTTCTACATTTTTATTATCTACATCTCGACTATTTTATTCTAAGTTGGTATTCATTTCTTGATTTAGGTCACTTGTATCGCTTGCGTGTTCAATTGCTTGAGGCGATTCAGTTACTAGCTAACTAATTAAAACTAAATATAGCCTTTTGATTCCCTAACCCAAATAAATACATATAAGTCTGTTGGTAGATATGTCTTGGCTGGTCTCATAATTTATCATCTCAAATTATGGTTATTTGGTAGTCATGTTACTTCCTCCGATCTCTTTGTATTGGCCATATTTTTTTTTACTAGGCTGATCTTTTTTATATTGATTCATTCTGATTTTGGCAATCCCTTATTATAATTAGAGTATTCATAGTAAAGGTCTTTATCAAAAAGTGGCACTCCATTCGTTCCATTCTTCTTGTCTCATTTCTTTACGGCACAGAAATTAATAAAGTAAAGTTGATGAGTGTGAGCTGGTGAGGCCCATATGGGACCCACATGCTTTTCTATGAGTAAATTCTTGTCAAAAAAAGAAATGAGACAAGAAGAATAAGACGGAGGGATTAATATTTTAATAAAATAAAGTAGAGATCTAAAAGCTTATATTAGTATTTGGGTGTGAATCCATACTTATGTCAACTAAGCCGTTCTTTACATTATTTGGATTATTAGATGGATTTAAGGCTAATTTGGATTACATATATTTCATTAGATATGGATATTGTTGAAAGTTCGAAAAAATTTGTTATATACTACTCCCTCCGTCCCCCATATATAGGCCCATGGAGCACGGGTTTTAATAAAAAGTGAAAATGATGGTAGTTTGAGTGGAGATAAATTATGATTTTATTGAAAAAGTATGAGAGAGAGTATGACTTTATTGAAAAAAGTAAGAGAGAGAGTATGACTTTATCAAATAAGTACGGTTATTAGGTAAATAAAATGAAATGATATGGATAAAAATGGATAATGCTTTTACCATAAATGGAAAAAGGAAGGATGGGCCTATATTTCAGGGACGAACGAAAAAGGAAAGTTGGGCCTATATATGGGGGACGGAGGGAGTATAATTTTTTTAAAATTCTAATTTCTTTATATAAAGTTTAATCATGTTGCATTATGACATAATAAAATTTTATTTTATGAAAAATATTATTAAAAGTATCGAAATTCGTAGTGGCACACGGAAGATTTTGGGACAGAGGAACCCATCCGCTAATAAGATGGTCTATTACGCGCGTCAACAAAACGGGATGAGATCCAATGTATCACATTTGGTGTACCACTTCATGCACCACTTTCATTTTTCTTTATCTATTAAAATATTTTTTCGTCCATTTCAGTTTTATATGTTTTAGTTTAATTATATAATTATGAATAGGGATTCGTTCCATTCAGTTAGGATGTATAATTATTTTTTATCATTTAATTTCACTTTTGGTGGTTCATAATTCATTTTTAGGGTTGATAAATCCAAAGTTAGGGTATATAATGTTTTTAAATTTTAATTTTTGAAATAAAAATTTAATATTATTCATAGTATTATAAAAAAAATTGATGAAAAAATATTTAAAAAAATTAAAAAAAAAATGAAAGTGGTACAACAAATATACTACACTGGATCTCATCCAATACAGAACTATTTACACATTCAATTATAGGTAAGGTGCCAAATAAGCCAATTTTGTAGACTTGAATTCACTTTAATAAATCAATTAATTAATTTTGTTAATTATAAGTATTATTATTTATTTTGGTGGAATGTTTTAGACGAAAACATTTGCACGTGTATGTTTTCATCTCCATTATTTAATTGATCTTGGATTCCTCAAAGAATAGAAAAATGTTCCATTTCGAAATTCTTGTTACTAAGGATGAGTAATTGGACACCTGAGGGCCGCAGTTGGTTGGAATTATCATGCATATAATGGTATATGAAGGGACCCTTCGCCCATGTTGAAGCCTGCTCGATTTAATGACGTGTGCGGCTCACAATTCTTTGTACTATAAGCCTTAGAGATATGAAAGCAATGTATAATTGAAATCATATTTGTATTCACCCAAAACAATAAAATGAAATTAAATTCTATTGATCAGGAAATAGGTTGTCTATGCAAGGTCGTTATCACACCGCGCGCGCGCGCACACACATATATATATATAACGATATGGATCGTAATGCAGCAAACAACTTCATCATGAACACTGACCCCGAAAACGGCGGCGGAGGAGACTTCTCCGACGGCCAGATCGAAGCTGATATGGAAATGGAAGGAACCATTAGTTTCACTAAAACTTACCAGCCACCTCAAACAGAAAAGGTAATTAATTACTTCAGTTTATAATGAAATCCTCAAATTTGAAGGTGTATATAATCACATTTGTTTCTTGCTATAAATCGACGAAGAAATAGCTTCTTGGTAAGGTACTTGATCCACATTCGTTTTCCATGCATTATAATATTGTTATTGCTCTTCTGATTCGGGCAAAACACTAAATAAGAACCACCATGCAAGTGTGAAGAATACATTTATTTGTTTTAGATTGTCAATTAATTAAGTTCTAGCATTGATGCCACATGAGATATAAGTGGCATTTAATATAGCATCAACCTATCCACGTCAAATTTTTTGGGGTCGAAAGATGATCATAGAATATATATATATATGATACAATACTAATATAACCTGATGTTTAAATGAATAGTACTAGTAAATAATAATAGTTCGAGACATGATTTTTATCAAGACGAGTATATTTGAAATTTAAATTCATATTTACCATTAATTCAAACAAATTTAATCAAATCGAAGCAAATATTAACAAATTTACGATAACTCACTTGAGCTTTGACTATTTGAGCGGAAATAATATTACGAAGCTCAATTTTTTCGGATGGGATCCTCTGTTCCACAATTTTTCGTGTACAACTGTGTTCTACTACGAATTTTAATATTTTAAATAATATTTTTTATAAAATAAGATTTTATTATATCATAATACTACATGATTAATATTTATAACAAAAAAAAATAGAATTTTAAAAAATTATATACCATATTTTTGAAATAATCCACCAAAATAAGTATTTTGTAAACCAATTCTAAAATGATTATAAAATATGAAGTATGTTTAGTCCTTCAATAGTGTAGATCTATGATCAATTGATCATTTTATGAATAAATTTGTGTTTTGAAAGCTAAGACTAATTTATAACTCTTTGTGATTAGACATACTCAAGTTGGGAGAACATCGTATTGGTTTACCAATCTCTTGGAGTAGTTTATGGAGACTTGGGAACTTCTCCTGTCAATGTTTTCTCTGCCACCAACTTCACCAATCTCACTGAAGATGATCTTTTGGGAACTCTCAGCCTCATTATATGGACTCTAACACTCATTGTGTTGGTGAAATACGTGTTCATCGTGATGCATACAAACGATCATGGCGAAGGCGGCACCTTCGCTATCTATTCCTATATTTGCCGGCACATCAATATGAGGAGCAACTTCACTATTCAACACACAAAATTCGAAGCAAATTCAGCCATGGCGTGTTCTAGCTCGAGTAGGGCTAAGGAGTTTCTTGAGAGGAGCTCTTCTGCTCAGAGTTTTCTCACTATTATAGTGTTGTTGGGAACTTGCATGGTTATTGGAGATGGAGCTCTTACCCCTGCAACTTGTGGTAAATATTAAATCAACATGATCTTATCTATGATGAGGTTGCTCTTATTCTAGTCTTACAACTTCAATTAATTGCCTTGGTGCAGTTCTTTCAGCCCTTCAAGGAATTCAGTCGCGCTCTTCCCGATTCACACAAGGTTCGTGGAGAATTATTTCAAACTAAAATTTATCTTCATAACGTTTTCTTCTTGATGAATATTTGTTTGTTTGATTTCAGATCACGTGGTGTGGATATCTGTTGTTATTTTAGTAGGCCTATTTCTTTTCCAACGCTGTGGGACTAGCAAAGTCAGCTTCTTATTCTCTCCAATAATGCTAATCTGGTTTACCACCAATGTCTTAATTGGTGTTCACAACATTATCAAGCACCATCCATCCATTCTCAAAGCAGCATCACCACACTACATTGTCAAATTCTTCATGGCCAATGGCAAGACAGCATGGGATCTCCTCGGAGCCGTTTTCTTGAGCATCACAGGTGCGTGCGTGTGTGTGTTACATACGTCGAAAAAACACTTCCTAAGTAGAAGAATCATGAGATGTAATAAGTGGAGTAATTATGTGTTATAGGAGCTGAGGCCATGTTTGCTGATATGGGGCACTTCAACAAAAGGGGTATCCAGGTTGGTGAAAGAAACCTCATAAATATAACAATGCTTAGATTTCAAATTATTATGATCTAATCTATGGTTTCTCTTGGCAGTTGGGCTTCTCCTTCATAGTTTATCCATCACTAATAGTATCGTATGCGGGAGAAACGGCTTATCTAGTAAAACACCCTGAAAACATCGTTGACGCCTACTATAGTTCTGTTCCAAACCAGGTCTACTGGCCAATGTTCGTAATCTCCATACTAGCTGCAGTTGTTTCAAGCCAGTCTATGATCTCTGCGTGCTTCTCCATCGTCAAGCAGTCTCTTGCACTCGGCTGCTTCCCCAGGGTCGACATAATTCACACATCCTCCAAGCACCAGGGCCAGGTCTACTCCCCTGAGATCAATTACATTCTCATGATCCTCACTGTCGGCCTCGTAGTTGGATTTAAAGGTGGTGTCGAGCTCGCTAATGCATACGGGGTGGTGGTGATATGGGTTATGATCATAACCACGTTTCTCACGAGTCTCGTGATGCTGGTGATCTGGAAGAAGAACGTTTTGCTCGTGCTAGGTTTCTTCGTTCCGTACATTTTGATGGAGGGTGCGTTCATGACTTCGTTGATGAGGAAGATCCCACAAGGGGGGTGGGTGCCGTTCGTCATATCGGTCCTCTTCGTGGTCGTGATGTTGTCGTGGGCGTACGGACGGAGCAAGAAGAACACGTACGAGGCCAAGAACAAGATGAGTGTGAGTGAGCTGGACGACACTTTGTCCGCCGATGTGATCTGTCGGACTCCAGGGATGTGTTTCTTCTTCACGGATCTCGGGCGCGGCATCCCACCCATCATCCGCCACTACATCCAGCACACGAACTCAGTACGTGAGGTTATGGTCATTGTCACCATTAGAACTCTATCGATCAAAGCCGTTGAGCCCGGGGAGCACATACATGTGGGGAAGCTGGGAAGTGAGGGGGTATACTGGGGTTCAATTCAGTTCGGGTACATGGACACTAAGGACATGACCGGAGCAGAACATATTGATTCAATAGTCACGAAGCTCCTCGAATTGGCCGAGGATACGAGCGAGGAGCAGAAGATTAAAAGGGCGATGCAGAACGGGATTTCGTATGTTACCGGAAGGACGATTCTCAAGGCAAACGAGAAGAGCGGGAATCTTGCGCGGTTCACCATAGATTATCTGTATAGGTTTCTGCAAAAGAACAGTAAGCCGACAGTTTCAATGTTTCAAACTCCGTCGGAAGCAACCCTGCAGATCGGGATGTCGTATGAAATCTAAAGCTAGAATTTAATAATATGGACCATCTAGGTTCCTAGCTTCAAGAGTTCATTCCTCTTATGAAAAGATACAGTATCTGGACTCATTCATTCACATGAAATAAGAGTTCATTTGAGATGGCAATACTAAGAGCAGTAGAGATAACAAGGACATGATTTTAATTATAGAAAAGCATTTGATAGATCTCAACTACACATACAAACAATTTAAAAGCAATGTATCTGACCATATATTTTTTTTCTCCAAGGCACTTCTTGGACCTCTATCTTGTCCAACTTTAGGACTAGAAAGGTAGATTAGACTATTTAATACATCAAATGTAAACGCAAAATGTTGAAGGTAAGGGTGGGCCAACCACTCGTCCACACAAAATCATGGTTATCCCATGGCATATTTCTGAGTCCAGCTCCTTGCAGTGGTCTCATACTTGGTCCTGTCAGTTTTATACATATGGGCAATCTCAGGCACCAATGGATCGTCGGGGTTCGGGTCTGTCAGCAAAGAGCATATGGAAAGTAATACCTGAAGCAAAAACAAAATCTCTCAGCAACTTGGATCAAACAAAATATTGTTTACTAAATACAAAGATAAAATATTGTAGTTAATGAGCAAGAGATCAAGTTGGATTAGATGTAAAACATGTAAACAAACCTTAGAGATAGTTAGGGCTGGGCTCCACTGCTCCTTCAATATGTCAAGACATATGCTTCCGTTGCTGTTTATATTTGGGTGGAAAACTTTTGTCCTGAAAGCAACCTGCATAATTTATAGAGCAAAAAGAGTCAGATGTGCAAATCATAATCGACACAAAGGCATCACAGATTCACAGAGGAGATCAAGTATCAAGAGACGGTGAAAGAGATGCTGCATCAGATATAATCAATAAACCTAAGAATTATGGACATAAATCAATACCTTAGGGGGCTTGAAAGGGTAGTCTGGTGGGAAATGAATGGTAACTAAGAAAACTCCTCCTGCATATGGACTATCCGGAGGACCCATGATTGTTGCTTGCCAATGAAACATGTCTTCAGCGACAGGACCTGTCAATCACAAAGTATGGAAAAGCTAACCATAAGGAAGCATGAACTAGTCTTGAGGTTAAATTTGAAGTTTGAATGTAAAGGCTACAATCGAGACATAAATGATAAATCGATTAAAGGGTCAGAATGAAAAGAAAAAGGAAATCACTAGCACAAAATTGCAACAACATTAGCAAAATATAAAGTGGTGATCTCATGGAACGAATTCCACCCAATAACCCTTTCAGGATACAACTGACCCACAACAAGAAATCCTTTACTCGCACAAACGGCAATGAAAAATAAGTAAAATCGTGATAATGCAGGCCTAAAACAGTTAACAGTTTTTGCAGAAACTGCACTGCTTTTTTAACAGATGGTCCCAGCATCAACAGATAGTTTAGCCATGTTATAATCCAAATCAAATGCTAAACTAAAGAATAACATGAACAGATGGTCCCAGCTAGTTGGCTACTACGTGATAATAAGTAAAGTAGTTTATCAAATTAAAACTTTGTTTAGAACTTGGTATCTTATATGCCCAAGAACAATTGGCATAGACAACAGCAAGTGACATAGATAGCTGCCGCCAAGCTTCTTAACCCATCCAAATCAATTACCCAAAAATTGATTACATATAAAGATTTATGTAGATTAGAGTCTTCTCTACAAATTCAAGCATTTCTGTCAAGCCAGTATATACAGAGGAGATAATGCAACATCTACATACATTTGCATTTTCATGCAGGTTCTTAAAGCTTCACAACAGAGACCTCTAAATAGAGACTCCTCACCTAACTCGTAAATTTTGGTAAAATCTTCAAGCAAAATCAAACAAGTATCCATCTCAAAACTTTCATTACAGCAAAATGGATTGTTTAATCAATCTAATACTACAAAAAAATCTACATTAAACACAACCACCAAAATCTCCAATAAGAGAAGGAGCGTACGTCAGATGAATTATACAGGCGGACAATAAAAGCTCTACACAAATTACTAGAACAAAAAAAAATACATTCACCTACAGAAATTAAAAAATAAATAATTTCTCTTTTCTCCTTTCTACGGGTTTCCAACTTCAATTATAATGGAAATGAGTAACACGTACCAGCACTGCAAGAGGTAGGAGGATCCTTTTGGAGATCCTTGAGCTCCTTCAAGATCCGCTTTGAAGCCATAAGCGATTCCTGTGATCCGCCAAAAACAACCAAAATCTAAATTTTGTTCGAATTCGTTGAGAAGAATATGTATATTAGGGTAGAAATAATTGGACAGAAATGGGTTGAAATTGTACCTGAGAGAAAGATTGGATCCTCCCGCCTGCGTAATTCTAAGGGAAAGTTTTATTACTTTTCACAGAAAAGTGGACGACGAAAATGAAATTGCAGAAGAAATGTTTGTTGAGTGATGAAACGAGTTTTATAGGGAAAACTCATGAATAATTACACAACTTCAATTTTCCCTTTTTACTTTTTCGACAAATAATTACTACTCCACATACATTTTCACCAATTATCAATGGGTTAGTAATGTAATATGTTTTTCTTTTGAAATAATTTGTCATTACTGAATTTCATAAGTTGACAGTAGGCGACTCCCATATGTCATGTCAGATGTACATGCAAATGCAATATGGCTTTTCTCTTTAATTTCTTTTCATTTTTTAATAAAGGAAAAGGAATAAATTAATTATTGGCTCTATAAAAATCTCACTATTAATTGTCATGGTTTTCTTTCTTTCTTGTTTTTCTTTCCGGCGAACTTCATATTCGCCTGGTTGTCATGATGCATAGTCCCAAGATAACAATAATAATAATAATTGGAAGAAGAAGCAGCAGCATAATAAAAGAGATTTTTCAGGAATTTTCTAATATAATTAAACTACTTCTTATATATTTCTTCACTAATGTATACCGACATCTCAAAAGATACAAGCATATAAAGTAGTTGCACCAAATATTAAGTTAACAAATCGTATCGGGAAAGAAAGTTTGTGGGAGAAAATATTGTTCTTAAATCCCACTTGTGGAAAGAGGTCTTAATTATTATTATCCAAAACTAAACTTAACGGTGAAAATAAGCTAAATCTTCTAATATAATAGCAAAACTTAAGTTTAAAAAATAAATTAATGTTGAGAGAAGGTGGGATAACCAAGTTGATTTGGGATTAGGATGGAGCCAACTTGGGCGACTGATTGTGAGTTTTGGCTCAGATCTTAGATTTTGAGTAAAATGCAGGAATGGAATGGGCATTCCTGCGCCCATTTTCATTCCCGAGGCTGGTAAGATTTTTACAGCAGGAATCACTATTTTCGTAGGAATGGTGATACCCATGAACATGGGTTTAGTCATTTCTCCCAACCCCCGTGGATTAGCTATTTTTAGGAGCATGGGATTAACTTTATTTTAATTTTATCTTTTCTTTTAAAAAAATGAATTAATCTTATGATAAATAATACTCCCTCCGTCCACAAAGAGTGTTCCACTTTGTGGACGGCACGAGTTTTAATGAAAAGTAAAAGAATTGTG
>JAYJMF010000028.1:2180622-2216866 GCA_036873715.1 Salvia sclarea
ATATGTTAAATAATTTTTGGTAAAGTATCCAACCCGATGGGCTAGCCCGAATGGGTTAGGGTTAGGGTTAGGGTCGACAAATTTTAGCCCGAAAAATACTTAGCCCGAATAGCCCACACCGAATAGCTCGACAACCCGATAAGGTTGACCCGAAACCCGATGGGTTGGCCTGATTGACATCCCTATTGTAAGGGGAAGGGTCATAATATAAGGGGAAGAATAGAAAAGGAAATATAAGAAGATAAGGTATGACTAGGAATGGCAATGGGTCGGGTACCGACCCATTAAGAGTTTCTCAAATCCATACCCGTCTAAAATTTTCAAACCCATACCCGTTCCAAACCCATCGCGGGTAGTATCTTTTTTCCCAAACCCGACCCAAACCCATTTGGTAATACCCGCTAATTACCCACTCAAACCCGTGTATGTTTCAATAAATAAATAAATATGAAATATCATAACATTTTATATACAAAAAAATTCCAACACTGAATTGAATATGATAATAACAATAAGACAAAGTAATGGTTAATTAAAAACTAAACTGAAATACTAAAGATTTCTTAGGGAAATAGGGATAATTAATTAGCATGAAAAAAGGTAAAAGTGTTTAGGATTGACTTGAGTTTGATAATAGATAATGGGCCACAAATACATGGAGTGTTAATGTATTATGTATATTTATAAATAATTATAATTACAATTTATATTATATATAAATGGATATGGGTAGCGGGTACCCATAACTAATTTCCCAAACCCGACCCTAACCCGTCAAGGGTATTAGTCTCCAAACCCATACCCGCCCCAAACCCATTTCATACTTACCAAACCCGACCCAACAGGGTTTGATAAGTGCGGGTACCCTCGAAAACCCGACTCGTTGCCATCCCTAGGTATGACATGTATTTTTTATAAATAAGTGAGAATTTTAAAGCTAAAATATAAAGAGATAAAATAGAACTTTGTACTAAATTAGAAAATAGAAAACTTTTTATGAACAACCAAAATAAAAAATTATATACTAATACTTGTGGACAAAGAGGATAATAAGTACAAATATGTCATGTAAAACATATATAGCAAAACTGGAAGATGTGAAAATACTATCAAGCGTATGTATAGGTCTAAAATATATATGAATATATTGTATAGGTATGTTTTTGAAAATAGAAAATAAAATATTGATGTTATCCTTGTCGCAGCTCTGAGGTTCCAAAGATAGATATTCTCGCCTATATATTTTCTACTTCTTTTAGATGAATGAATACATACGACAATTAAGAACTATGATTTCTGAATAAACAAGAATTTTTGTTTTACATTTATATACTATATATGCTCTATGCGGGGCAATTAGTTTTTTAACAACATATATTACAAATTATTCTTCCCCTCCATAGTTGATAATTAAAGCTAATTAAGTTGACCCTTGGGTTCTCGAAAGGACATATAACAATTAACACCGTACAATATTACAATTATTATCTAAACTATATTGCAATATTATACAGGAGAATCAATTAGGTCGACTGCAACGTACAATTTGGCATGGCCGAAGCATCTTTTATACTCATTAATCGTCCACAAAAAATAGTTATAGAGTAGCTTTTATTTTTTGGACATTAACAAAAAAAAGTCATATTTTATTTATACATAGTATTATCCTCACATATAATACATCATTTTAATTCAAAGTAAAGGTCACCGTCCATTAATATATATGTCTCTGACTCAATTCACAATACCCTGCATATGCAAAGTATGTTTTAAAGCTGTTTAAGTATTATAAAAAATTTATTTTTCATTTTGTGACAATGAATTATTTTTTAAAACACACTTTATTGAAACGAATAAATTGTGAATATAATTATATTTACTCCCAAGATAAATATTAATCTCCATAAATTAATTTATTTGTGAAGTAATAGTCTTGGATTGGTAATCAATCACATATATTGCGTGGTTTACTTGATTTTGAGTTATTATAAGTTTACATGATTAAACTTCTTAATGATAGTTGTAAAATATTAATTAATTGGTATATGATTTATCTGCATCAATTCAACATGCTATGTGGGAGACTTGAACTGCTCAACCCAGAACACTAGAAGACTGACAAGGAGCATCAGTTTTCACAATAAGGAAAACTGAAGACAGGTAAGCAACACCGACACCTAAAGGAGTCAATGTTGGCTTGAATCAAATGATATTGATGTTCAATTACAGTCTTAGAAAACATCATCAAAGTGGTATCACTTGACTACAATGTTTGGCTGACCAATAAGTATACTGAATTCTGATCGAAGCTGAACACTTAGGATAAACTGATTGTGTCCCAAAAATTAAATACTTTACTTACATCACTGGAATAAGATTTTGGCAAGGATTGGGGAGATGTGGGTTGCGCCGCGGAAAATGGTGGATCATTTCCTGTCAATTTCATGGATACTTGGCGGGAGAGAATGGAGGAAAAGACTTGGTGGTCCTTGGGTGTGTGTTGTTTGGGTTCTCTGGAAATAAGGGAAATTGGTGTTTAATTGAAAGGAAAGAGTGGGAGTTCAGAAGAATCTAAGAAGAAATCAAGTGTAGATTCTGGAGTTGGTGTGAAGTTAGAGGGACCCCGACATACGCGAGTAGCTATATTGAGTGGACTAGAAATGAATCGTGTATGCATGACTTGAAATGTTTTGTAGTGTATGTTGATTTGGTACCTTTGATACCATGAGTTACTAGAAGTTCTTTTTTTCCTAATAAAAAAACACATTTCTTCAATGTATTATCTTTCAAATATTAAACATGAAGAAATTGATGTTTGTTAAAATCTACCTTACAATATGTCTGATTAAGTTCAAGTATATCTACTTGATATTTTTTATGCATATAATTTTTTATTTTCAAATTAATTTATACCTTTTAGATAGACTTTATCTTCGATCAAGATTTTTTCTAGGGATTCGCATGTGAATAGTTTAAACCTTGATAACTCCCCTCGATCTAACCAAATCTTCCAAAAGATTTCGTTGATTCCCCATGAAGAGGAATCAAAACTCTCATACCTTTTTCAGGTAACCTATTTATAGCAGTTATATCGAATCATGAGACTTAAGACAGTCAAAACGGTAAAAAAAAACTTTACATCAAATTAAAACCTAAAGTGATCTGTCTATTTAAAGGACTCACCATGGTTAATGTCCTCAACCACTTCCTCAATTAGTCTTAACAGTTTTTCCCATCATTCCCTTTATCTTTCAATACGGATAGACTCCTATATTTCTCTCTTTTCTATTACATTGATAGTGAAATCCAATAACTATGGGATCTCACAAACTCATCATATGGATCACTAATTCACTATGACTACCCTCACGCTGACACAAGAAGAAGCTTCCCACTAAAACTCCCATGGTGCAGTCACATACAGTCATACCTCTCCATCTAATATATATTGGAGCTCTTCCTACCGCCGCAGAGGACGACGCCGAGTCTAAAGCACTCAGCCTCCTGTACCCGCGAGTGTTGGGAACATTAATGAAATATCCTACTCCAGATCTGATAATACCAAAATAGGTTTTACCTTAAACTAAGATTCTTTTCTATGACTCAAATGTTGGAGTCATTTTCTTTGAACTAATTAGATAGAAAAATTGAAGACCCAAGATTCAAGAAACTGAAGACAAAAGACTTGAAGAATGAAGAAAAAAACACTAAAGATCATACAGAAGTTTCATGATATCACAATATTGATACTGAATGGATCAGTATCCCTTACAAGAAACTGAAGTTAAAGCTGAAGAGTAAGATCTGTGTTTCAAACAAATACTTAAACTGAAGATATACACGTGGACAAAACAGAATCGAAACTGATGAGCCAATCATCAGTTTGACTTAAATGCTTCCTAAAGCATTAAAGAGACTTTAAGGTAGTCTCAGACATTTTTCTACTAAAATTGATATAATGAATAAGACAAAATTAGGATTCATTTCTCGCGACGTGGAAAGTGCAACAGTTGAATATAGTACAACCGCATTAGATACAGAGATCTACAGATTGTCCCTTCAACCTTGAAGAGCGCATAACTTCCTTTTTCGTGCTACGATTTACTGTAGACACCTCTCCTACTGGAAGAAGTACTATACTACTCCAAGCAAGGTGAGACTGAAGATCAAGACGCAGAGGAGCAATTTTCATCTCACAACGGCAGATTTCAGAGGATTGATTTCCCTCCAACGGATCTATTCCTAAAATCCTCTATAAATAGAGCTTCTCCCTCAACTTGATCTTGACCTATTCAACACATAAGTTGAAGCTCTGCCAAATTTTCAAGTCAGTCATACACAAGCAAATATTTCAGTTTAAATCTAAGAATATAACACTGCTAAACTATTGTAAATCTCAGCCTACTTTAGATATCCTTTAGTTCTCTTATTTCTATGCATATACTCTCCAATCCTAAGCCTAGAACCTGATTACCGAGCATCTGTTCTCTGTAATCCTAGTTGGAGTTTTCGAATCCCTTTTTAAGAGCGAAAAGTTGTGAGTTTGAGAAGTTCTTGAGATAGTTGGTCTGAGCACTAAGAAGAATAAGAGAAATCCGACAGTATGAGTCGGCACTGATACTGATATTAATGATAAGGTTTGCAGTGCACCCGTAAACATTTGCCCAGAGGCCAGAGTATTTGATTGTGTTGATGAGCAGTCCATGGACGTTGGAGACGTTGCTCCGGACCACGTTAAAATTTCGTGTGTTCTTTACTTCTTTATGCACCTTTCCCGTTTCAGTAATTCGCTCTCCTAAGTGTTTTTATATCTGCGATATAAACTGAATATTGATCTTCATAATTACTGAACGCTAATCTGATCTTTTCGTGATAACTAAAGCTATAATTTAAATCATTTCAGTAAGATTTCTAACTCCCCTTTATTTTCAAAGAAAGATTGATCTCTAACTAAACTTCAGTTTGTCGACTAGTGCTTCATATTGAAGTTGCCATACTGATATTTCCACAGTTACAGTCTTTACCACTTTTCTAAACCAGTTTGTGTTTTCGACAACAATAGCCTACTAGTGTATCCCCCCCCCCCATGCACTAGTTTAGAACCCCTCCGGGACCCAACGATGGGGTACATCCAGAGCTCAGATGGAACGTCCGACAATCTTGTCGATGTAACATAACGTTGCAAGAGGGATTCATCATTTCCCCATGTCCGCCCCCATTTAATTCTGGATAACATGAGGGCTGGACTAGTTGAAGGTACTGTCTTCTCTATGCCTAAGGCATTTGTGACGCAGGCCATTGCTCAAGGTCGTGGATCTCCCCAGGTATTTGATTATGCCAAAAATGGGGAAGGTTCTTTCGGCTTGGATGGGTAGGGTGGTTATGAAGTTGTAGAAGAAGAGTCAGCTGATCAAAGGCAAGCGCAATCAGCTCCCTTTGACAACTGGAGATGAGTCAAAGGAGATGGAAGAGCTTCCTTTGATCGGTGACTACAAAACTGTTGTCGTTCCCTGCTCCGTCTCTAAACTCTTCAAGGCTTTCAAATGTCGTACTAAGGAAATTAGGTTGAAGATGTCATAACCTTTTATATAAACGGAGTCTGATACTATATTTCAGTAAATTGTAATCTCTAATTTATCTGTCTTTATAAAGTATATTACTCTTTTCAGTCCAACCTGAAGACAATCTCTCTTTGTCCAAGCTCTTCATTGCAAGATATTTTAATATTGTTATTATCTATTTACCGATAACATTTATTTTGCAGAAGAGAGTCGTCCGAGTAAGGGGGAACTGATCCCTAGTACAATCTCTAATAGAGTCAATCTGTCTGAGCTAATTTGATCAGACTAGCTCTTCTCCGTCTTAGTGGTTTTGGCATCATTAAAAATGGGAAAATTGTTGGAAAAATCAATGATATATGTTTTGATTGATCCCAAAATCCCAGACAGATGTAGAAGTAGTCTTAGTCTGAAATGCTCATGTGTTAGAAAGCATTCTCTATTGAATGGGTCTGAAGACTGAAGACGCAACTAATGTATAGGAGCGACTGAAGACTGAAGTTAAATTTGTGTGTCTAACACATCACACATTAATGTGTAGCACATTTAGGATTCCATAGTTGACGATACTAGTTTCGGAAAAGATAGTAAAATATCAACATGCACTACAAGAAAATTAAAAATTAGCTAGGGAAAAATCCCTTGCTAAAACAAGCTTTTTCGCTATCTGTTTTCTTCGTAGTTAGTTCATTTCCCCTGCTAATCCAACAATTTCTTGTTGTGATGTAAATAGTTACGACATAAAACAAACTACATTTCTACGTCATCTTTGAACTTATAAGAAACTAATACATATGACTGCAGGGATCATTAAAATTCATTGTGCAACTTGTACAAATAGTATGGGCTACAGTTTATATGAACTTGTGCGAGCAAAAACAACAACAGTTTTGAAAAAAACAAATAAACAACAATTAAAAATTAATAACAATTTCGAAAAAAATAATACTAATTCCACCAATAAAAAAAAAGTTTCAACAATTGAGAGAGAGAGGGAGAGAAAAAAAGTTAAATTTAAATAATGACTAAATCAAATTCCATGAAATTTGCAACTTACCATTATTATAAGAAATGAAATTACTAATTTATCTGTAATTAAATTAATTTATGGAATTCGTATAGCACGAGCAGACTGAAACAGAAGCACAACCGAATCAAATATGTATCATTGATCTCCAAATGATCAAAGAACCAAAATTTTCATATATATTTTCTACGAAAATTAGTATTTTTACCTGAAGCATTCTGTATGACGATTAATGGTTAAGATCAAACGTCCGTCTCAGATTGAATTCACGAACTTTAATTTTCTTTTATTTGGAAAAGAAAGAATTAATGTTAATATATTATCGCCTTGCAAAATAAAGTAAGTTGGGTAGTTGAAACGTGAACTCACATTACAAAATGATTAGCTGTATTTCTAGTTGCATTAAAATATCTATGAATGGGTGAGTCTTGAGAGATACACATACCAACATGTTTTTATGCGTTGGGTACCTCCCTTTATATATGATGCAATAGCATTTATGGCTCTGGCTCGCTTTCTAATGTATTTGTCTTATTCATTTTTTTTTCTTTTATCTTGTTTCTCTAACCATGTTTTTCTTTCTTATGGTTTTATAATTTATTCAAACTTAAGATTCGATTTTAATTTGCACTACTTTATACTAATTAAAATGCATATATATTCACATATTCAAATTGAGTACATATATTCGATTGTAGTTCCCTGATGCAGAAAAGGACAAAGAATTGGTAACTAAGAGCATTCGCAGCAACGCCCGCGGCGAGGCGGGCGCACGCCGCCGCCCGCAGGCGCTGTTTTTTTTGCCAGTGCAGCCCGTCCATGGGGAGCGGTCGCGGGCTGTCCCAATCCCGCCCGGAGGGGGTGGCGCTGGACACGGGACCCCTCTCCATTGGCCATCGATTTTTTTTTTTTTCATTTTTCATTTTTTTTAAATTTTAATACACAATTTACATAATAAATACCACTTCCTCTTATTCATTTTTACATCATTCCTCAAATCTTCTTCACTTCTTCACTTCTACACCGATCCTCCAATTTTCTTACACTAAATTTTTGAAAAATGAATCTATCGAGTGAGGAAATGTGGACGCGTTTCGGTCGTAGAATTTTATTTTTTTTTCGAAATATTATATTGTAATTTTTCCAATATTCAATACAATTTATTTATTTTAATTAAATAAATAATTTAAATTAAAATTAATTAAAAGTTAAAATTAAATATAAAAAATAAAATAAATGTTAAAACCTCCAACGTGAAGGACTTCACTTGCAGGAATGGAGGGCTTAATGTTGGAGGACTTTGCTGTCGACATTCTAAAGGTAAATAAATTTGCCTAACTAAAGAAATATCTATATTGTATTCTATATGGGTAATGGACCATTACTATTGACGGGCAGTAGCTAGCAGATGTTGAGCTCATTACATTAATTTCTATCCAATTAATTAATGCTGCAAACTTGTAATGGTTGTGTGATGCATTACTTTAGGCGGAGGGATCATTTTTTTAAAGCACATTTACAATAAGAAAAAGAAAGAAATTTCAAGCAAGAGATCTGTGTTCCTATAAATGGGACAGTCTGCACTGGCACTTTTTACATTTCATAGTTCATAATCGAAGCTCTTTCCTCGCCTCATTCCAGTTCTGGGTCGGGGACTTATCTGATCTTGCAGATAGAGGACTCCTCATGCATACGATGATGATGAGAAGGGATCTGGAAACAGAGATGAGAGAGTTGAGGCTGACATTTGAGAGTGGGATAACTAAGGGAGAAGAGTGGAGGAGATCACAACTTCAAAATTTGCACACTATGCTTGTTGAGAAAGAGGATCACATATTCCAAGCACTTGAACAAGACTTGGGCAAGCATCCAGTAGAGTCGTACCGAGATGAGGTACATATATATAAATATACATTTAATTTACACACACACACACACACACAAAGTTTATGAATATCTACTTTGGATACATTTCCCTTTGTTTGTGAAGACAAACCTGGGTTCAGATCGTGGAGGAGCCGGAATTTTATTTTTTAGATGCAGTTTATTTATTTGCAAATGAGTTACTTTATACGTTAACGAAGCGTTCTCACATTCTCATTTTAAATGCCGTTTGCAGTATGTATAGAACCATACATTTTTGGATATAGAATCATGCATCTGTTAAAAACTACACACCATGTATGTATTAGTATTAGTAGTTTTATGCATGTATGCAGTTTATGCATATGCCTAATATTATGTATCTTTGAGTCCGTACATGCTATTTTATGCATTGTTGTGTAACAATGTGAATCTATATTGGATACTACACATTACGATAAGCTTGATATTGTATGATCTCTTCCTTATTTATTTACTTAGGCAAATTTGTTTATTGAAGTTTTTTTTGGTTAGTTAGGCAAATCTGTTTAGTGAAGTTATTTATGAGTAGCGGCTATGTTGTCTATAGGTAGGACCCTTGATCAAATCTGTAAATTATGCTCTAAAAGGCTTGAAGAAATGGATGGCAGCAAAGAAGGTAAAGTCTCTCAGATATTTCACTAATTTTTCGTTGGAACTTCTTAACAATATATACGTGTATATATATTATTGTCACTATTAGTATAATTTATAAAAGAGCCTATTCTACAAAATTTTATTTTCTCATCATATTCCTCTTAATATAATTTATTTAAGGGTAGTAGTCTGTATATAACTTAAAAAAATTTACATTCTTACATGAAAAATGGTTCTTATTTAAATCTCCCCTCTCTATATATAATTATGTATATATATACGATATGCCAATTAGTTAATTGTTAGCTCTCGTAATTAATTTGTTTGTACAATATATTGGAAAAGTCTGTACACCGACTTGCAAATATTTTGATGAAGCTAATAATATAATATTACAACTTTTATTATGATTTTAATTATTTGTATCTCGATGTATAGAGGATAAATTATTGGTATTAAATAATGTATTACGCATTGTTCAGCAGCTAGCATTAAGAGATGATGACATATTTGCAGGCTGATTTGCCGCTTGCTGCATTCCCATCAAGTGCACAGTTAGTCCCTCAACCTCTCGGAGTTGTTCTCATCATATCATCTTGGAATTTTCCTTTTGGTAAGATTTGTTTTTTTGCAATTTTATAGGAGAGGAAGGTAATCCACCACACTTAATTATATATATTAAATTCTATCATTTACCAAGTCAATGTAGATCGTAAGAGTGGCTTCGACATGCCCTTTCACGTATAGGCTGAAATAAACGCCAGACTTCTGGTGAACAAAAATATCTCATCATCAGGCACTTGGATCTGTTTTGATATCTAAATATATATGATGTTGAACCGGTGCTGAAACTGAAAAAGGAATACACCCTAAACATAGCTCTAGCTCCAATGACAAAAGATTGATATATAGGTCATATTTTTTATTGTCAATTTTCAAATATTTTAGTCCCTCTGTTCACGACCTATTTACCAAAATTTCTTTTACGACCGTCCATAATTAATCCATTTGTCACGATCATTTATGGTAAAATTTTGACATTCTTTATCTCAGAAGTGGAACCATATTCAATTAAGTCAACTAAATTATTAAAACCCGTGACAGGCCTATCGCTGGAGCCACTTTTAGGAGCAATTGCGGCGGGGAACGCAGTTGTTCTGAAACCATCCGAGATTGCTCCGGCATCGTCTTCCACCTTAGCCACTTTGATTCACACTTACCTCGACACCAAAGCAATCAAGGTCATCGAAGGCGGCGTCTCCGTCGGAGAGCAGCTTTTGCAACACAAATGGGACAAGATTTTTTTCACAGGTCTACTTAATTTACTATTCCACTTAATCATCATATAATCAACACGTTCCGTTAATCATATTTTATTTCACAACTAATTAATACATAATCCACCTAAGAATTTTGCAAGGTGACTCATTTTTCGTTGCTGACTTTTGTGAAAAGGTATTTTGTGAAAATGCCGAAAGATTGAGAATTATAAAAGGAATTATAAATTGTAGACATTTTTTGGAAAGAGAAAAATTTTGTGGAAAAGTAAAACATTGAAAGGATAGGTTTTTTTTAGATAAAAACCTAAATTGGGAACATTTTTTTAAAAGACTGAAAATTGAGGATATAAAATATGAGTAAAATTCAGTTAACCAATCATTTTCATACAAGAAAACCGACCATTCGGTTTTTATCAATCGATTAGCCACTATAAAATGAAAAATGATGACAAAAAATTGTTATATCAATTAACCTAAAGAGCGTTTTGATTAACCGATCGATACTGTTAATTTCACATATAAGAAATTAACTTTCAACTTTGATTTATATATAACTAATATTCATAAATATTGTATGGATATCGGTTCTGTTTGGTTACAGGTAGCGCGGCCGTGGCGCGTACAGTGATGACAGCAGCAGCCAAGAATTTGACTCCTATTGCCTTAGAATTAGGAGGGAAGTGCCCTGCTGTTGTCGATTCCATTTCATCTTCTTGGGATAGAGAGGTACCTCTCCCTTTTTTTTGTTTTTTTTTATGGAACTAAGTTAAAAAACAATTTTTTTCTATTCTTTTTCATCCTTCTTATATGTTTAGAATCTCTAAAGTAGACAATTTTTGCAATTTGAATGGAAAATTTTCACTTAGGAGCTGGTGTGATAATATTTTATACTATTTCGTATCCCTCATTCTCTTTTAATAATTATTGATGAGTGATAACTAAATATAGTACTCATCATTTAAGCTATCTCATATTCTTTAAAATTAAAATAATATCACATCAATTGACAGAATAATATTATCCATGATTAAAGTGGAAAGGAACCAATCATCCTAATGAGAGAAAAGTATCTTATCAACATAACATATCAAAAGAGTAGGAAAAGAAAAGGGAAATATTTGTTTTCCATTATTAAGAACATACCTCTAATTATGACACAAAAACTTATGTTAGGTCGCCCTGCACGTATGGACGTGTGGTGATGGCCATAAATAATTAATTAGAAAGCTCTGATTAATTGTGGTCCCCATAATTTCTTGATTAAGTATGATTTCATCGTCTAATTAATTTTTTCAGATAGCGTTGAGTCGTATCCTTTCAGCGAAATTTGGTACGTGTGCTGGACAAGCTTGCATAGGCATTGACTACATTCTTGTCGAGAACAAGTTCGCGGCCACTTTGGTATTAACATGTTGCACAATATTTGCCTTCATTTATTTTGTATCAATCTATACATATATGCTAATTAATTATTTTTCTTTTTTATTCAGATACAACTACTCCAGGCAAAGATTCTGAAAATGTTTGGGGAAAATCCAAAAGAATCTAAAACTATTGCAAAAATAATAAACAAGACTCATTTCTCGCGTTTAAGCCGACTTCTTAATGATTCAATGATTAAAACTTGTGTGGTTCATGGTGGATCGGTAGATGAAGATAATCTGTAAGAAATAATCAAGTTTTTCTTCCCTTAATCTTTAATTTTTTCGGTGCAAATCATAACTATTACTATATAATTTTTTTTCTTTTTCATGCAGTTACATTGAACCAACAATACTGTTGGATCCTCCTCTTGAATCTGAAATCATGACTCAAGAAGTCTTTGGTCCATTGCTTCCCATAATCACTGTGAGATATACAACTTGCTATATTCTATATATTAGTTAGGTGTTCAATCTCTTATTCTAATATTATTAATACAAAACATGTGTGAGTAATATGCATTTTTGGTTTTAAAGGAATGATCACTTAGAAATGTAACACTTGTACGTGGAATACTTTGGGTTAATCCCGGTATAAAATTCAAAAAAGTTTAAGCAAATTCAGGTATCGCATAAATTTTTTAAATTTTAAAATAAAATACACAAACTTTCAATTTTTTTAATTTTTGCTACGAATTTTAATTTTAATTTGAAGAATTAAAATTTGAATGTCATAATTTTGATTCACAATTAAGTTATTAATAGATGGCTGAGAAGATTCGCAATAAGAGGATATTAATATGGAAAATTTCGTCGCTAGAAAAATTAAAAAACTATTTTATTTCAAATTTTAAAGGTTGTATCGAAATCAAAATTCGCTAAGACTCTAAGTATTTTACAATAATTAACCTAATATTTTTTGCAGAGTAATATTGTCTCAACCATGTACGTAGTTCATAATTATCAACCTGTCAGTTCATTATTAATATGGAGTATATGTTTCTTTCAGAAATTTAATTGATGGAAATAAGTGTTTTTAATTGTTGTTGGCAGTTAGAGAAAATTGAAGACAGCATTGAATTTATCAACGCGAGGCCAAGAGGACTCACCATATATGCATTCACACATAATGAAAAGTTAAAGGAGAAAATTTCGTCCCAAACATCTTCAGGAAGTGTTGTGTTTAATGACGCCATTATTCAAGTAAGTTCATCACTACTTTTATTAAGCTTATTAAATTAAAATATTTTAGATTCTCTGGTTGATTTATTTTTCTTTTCGTAATTATGTCCTAGTGTTTTTATTGTTATAATCAGGTTTCATTTTTTGTGTTTGTGAAATTAAAGTTAAATGGATCAATAATTCCCAAAATATAATTCGTGTATTAATGTGTTAAAAATTAGACCATTATATTCCTAACAGGTTTCTAACGTAAATGATTAATAAAATACAAAAATTGAAGTAGAAATATTCAATTTTTAGTTTTAAACATTTCGTTTGACACCTGATCCCTCGTCGAGTCTATACTAATATATTATAATTATCTATTGTATCTCTACTATTTTATCTAGGGATTAAAATGGATTGGGTACTCATTCATGCATTTTCAATTTTCGGAACCCAATCCTTTAATATTTTTTTTTATGCTCGTTCAAACCTGTTACTAATATTAGCTTTATTATCTATATATGTCCCAAATTCGTATGGTGATATCAATTAATTATTCACCTGACCTATTTAAATTTATACAATATTTAAATAATCAATATGGGACAATTGAGGGAATTTCGAGACTATAAGAGGGTGAAAATGTAATTTTTCAATTGCTTCATCTTGGTTTTAAACTTTGCCACCAAAGGACATATTTCTTTTATCTTCTCAATCATATATATTATCAAATGATAGATGATATAACATTCATCTCCCTTCATCTCATTTCACCATTTTATTTTAATCCAATCTTGGCTCATTAAATTTATGCTACCAAAGAAGCCCTATAGGGTACAAAATAAGTATTTATTTATAAATTCATCATTTTAAATGAGAAGTTACATTCACTTGTTAAACATCTCATCTAAGTCATCTGACACATGAACTGAATCTAAAAACAAAATGTAGAAGATCACGATTTTGCTAGCGTAAATTAAGTAAGTCAATATTTAATTCTAATATATGTATCTAATATAAAATGAAAACACATATACCAAAATAATAGTAATAATAATAATTAAAAAAAAATTATTTTATTATTGTTATTGGTACTGTTGTTATTATTCTTCGATGACATTCAAGAGTATGATAATTTTGAGTATAAAGAAAAAGCTCTAATGTTCAATTCATCATATCGTTGCTTCTCTCCAATTCAAAAGACTACTAGTATTTTTCAGTGACAAAGTTACTTATTAATGGAAATTGTTTATTGGGTGCAGTATGTTGGAGATTGTATTCCATTTGGAGGAGTTGGAGAGAGTGGATTCGGCAGATATCACGGCAAATATTCATTTGATATGTTTTCTCATGAGAAGGCTATCATAAAACGAAGCTTCATTATAGATTTTTGGTTCAGATATCCTCCATGGAATGACCAAAAACTACAGCTCTTTAGATCTGCCTTTAGATTTGATTATTTGGGAATTCTTCTCATCATTTTGGGCCTCAAAAGCTCATGATTATCAACGCCACTTTCTCATAAAATAGTGCAGAATCTGCTACCCATCTTGTGGAGTATTTCATAATATTATTTTCTTTTATATTTGTATAATTTATTTGAATACAATTCAGAATAAAGATGCAAAGGAGACACAAGGACATAGTAATACAATATTGTAAATCTATATATGTGTAATGTTTAAATCTGTAGTATTCTCAATGTGATGATGTGGGTAATTTTGTGGATTTCCTTCTTATGAGTTATGACCAATCTGAAAGTGTCCAAACTCTATTTATTTAGAATTATTCGATGTGGCAAGAATAATCATGAAAGGTAGACTAGAAGATATGGCGCCAAAGGCGGACGATGCCACCTTAGACTTAACCAACTCCACGGGTCAATTTTGAAGAATAAAAGTCAAACTTGAAGGATAATTCAACAAAAAAGATAATCGAGCATACCTGATGACGAACGACAGATTTGGAGTACATGTTTTACCGTTTTGACTAGCGGGGGCTTAATTAGGCGCTTTCGCTCCAGCCAAGATAAATTTATAATTCATATCCTCGCTATTAGGTTTCTCTAGTGGCAAGTAGCCAAGTACAGGATCGATCGCCCATGGAGTTAGTGTCGTTCTTCTCTCTGTCGCAGGTTCCACTAGTGACTTTAACATTGAACGCGTCATTTCGGTCCACCTTCCGATTGAACTGACAAAACTTTCGTTCTTATACTAATGTATTTTCGGCATTTCATAGAATCAACGTTCACTTGTGTTCTTTCTATATTCATCTTAAACGGGCAAGTTTAACACTAAATTCATACTCTTCCATGCATCAAATGTGTGAAGGAGCCAAAACTAAGAAGGAAAAAATCGACGTTCTTAAAAAAGACCAATCATAACAAAACATGTTCACTCAAAAAATTTATTTCCACTAAAACCCATACTAGTTCAACAAGTAAGCCCATCAAAGTAAATAAAAAGAACGAGCACCCCTCACTGGAAATTAAACAAGAGGATGATATATTGATTATAATTGGCTTTTAGGCTTTCTACATCCTACCTAATGTTTAATTATTGTGAAACAAATTTTGCTTTTGTTATTTTCTAAAAAATATTTTACAATTATTAATTACAGTTCAGATATATAATTATTTTATATTTATTTTGAATTTTCTTAGTTAATAAATGACTATTTGGGTTTATTATTTCAAACATTATGGTAAATTTTTATAAATTTCAGTGATTTGTATAAAATATTATCTTAGTTCACTATATAAGAATTATTTATTGTATAACAAATATTTCTAAAATAGTAAAATTATTTATTGCTCTTCCGGATTGGAGCAAGCAAACTTATTTCGTAGGTTTAATTAGGCTAAGTTAAAAATTAAAAATTTACATTCTTAATTAGCATTTAAGATCCTCTCTATTGCCTTCTAGTATGCTATTTCATATTGCATCCAAAGATAATGAACATACCCAATCCAAAAAAAAAAAAAGATGATGGGCATATGGTACTTCTATCCAAGGTCGTGCATGTCTCGCCGACTGCATATATAGGCGTCATTTTTTATTATTCCCTCCATCCACAAAGAGTGTTCCATTTTGTGGACGACACGGGTCTTAATAAAAAATGAAGGGATTGTGTGTGTGGAGAAATGGTCTCACTATATTGATTTAATAAAGAGTGAGTGATATTTTGTGAGTGGAGAAATGGTCTCGCCATATTTTTGCCAAATAAAGAAAGTGGAACACTCTTTGTAAACACCTAAAATGGCAAAAGCGAAACACTCTTCGTGGACGGAGGGAGTATATTTTAGGTTGTATTACGTATTTTTCTCATTTTATAAAGTTAAAGATGTAATACCTTTAAATTTGTTTTTTAATATAAAATTATAATTTGGCCATAAATTTATAGATCCTAGCTCCACCCCTATTAAGATTGTCAAATATAATTATGTACTCCATATTTTTCTTGAAATTCGTAGATTGTAAACCCTTAATATATATATTATCATATATTAATCGTTCAAAGATACAACATAGAGATCTCACAGTAGAGCCGAAAAGGTGATAGATCATTTGAATTAAAAGCACTAATTACAATATATATAGGAAATATGGTCGGTCTACTTTTTGCGGCAAGAAAGAAACAAAAAGAAAAGAAAATTAAAGTTGCAAAACTAATATGTATGGCAATGGCAATAGCATGAAAATGCAGATAAGGTGCGCACATGAAGGGAGAGCCCCCACAAACAGTATCCACAAAGTCAGCCTAATTGTAAGTTGGAACAAATATACACCATAAACATAGCTACTAGTTACTACTATATATTTTTCCCACTCAAAATTAATGCCATATATAGTTTGTCATCTACGTACATAATATTTAGATATATAGGAGCTACTAGGATTCCTCCCCGCTAGAATCCAAGCATATATATAACTAATACGAAACTATATCATCTCATTTGAAAAATCAATCAGCTCGTCCATATATATATAGAAAAGAGATCATTTGTATGTACGTATGTGTTGGCCCAATGGTAGGGATTAATGCCCGAAACCAAAGAACTCGGGTTCGAAAAAGAGATAATTTGAGAGTATTAACTTATTTAGTGGGAGAATTGAGAATAAAATCCACCCTTTAATTGTTTACAATATCCAACGGTTAAGATTATTTATAAATATCGTGAGACAAATTACGGATGCGCAAGTAAGCACCCTGGTACGGATCCTGGAGTGGAGTATTCGCTTATCTCTTATTCATCGATTTTATGACTTGGTATACACATATATATAGCAGCAGGTACTTTAGCTAGGTCGTAGCAATAATATAATTTGTACAATAATCGCCATCGCATCATCTACGATAAATAGACCAAACACAAATAATCTATGTTGATGAACTCTCCATCACATGTAGAGAGATAATAGGCAGCTAGATATCGATAAAGCCGAAGATGGCTCGTAATTTCCTGGCTCTGTTGGCAACTCTGATAATGATCTCCTTCTTCCCGGAGTTTTCAACATGTTCATCGTCGCAGACCTTCATCTACGTTGGGTGCACCCAGCTCCGGTTCAACCCGGGCAGCCCCTACGAGTCGGACCTCAACTCGGTGCTGACCTCGCTGGTCAACTCGGCCTCCCTCTCCAACTTCAACACCTTCAAGAGCGACTCCGTCTCCGCCCTCTTCCAGTGCCGCGGCGACCTCGCGGCCCCCGACTGCCGCGCCTGCGTGGCGAGCGCGGTGTCGAGGATCGGGAGCTACTGCGTGGGCACGTGCGGCGGCGCGCTGCAGCTCGACGGCTGCTTCATCAAGTACGACAACACGTCGTTCGTCGGCGAGCAGGACAAGACCGTCGCGGCCAGCAAATGCGGCCCCCCCGCCGCCTACGCGCCCGACTTCGAGAGCCGCCGCGACGCCGTGCTTGCATACCTCGGCGGCGGGGGGCAGTATTTTCGGGTGGGGGGGAGTGGGGGGGTGCAGGGTATGGCGCAGTGCGTGCAGGATTTGAGCGCGGGGGAGTGCGGGGAGTGTTTGGGTGAGGCGATCCAACGGCTCAGAACGGAATGCGCCACGTCACCTTGGGGGGATATGTTCTTGGGGAAGTGCTACGCGCGCTACTCGCTCTCTCAGGGCGGCGGCGGTGGAAGCTACGCGCGGAGCTCGGAAAGCGGTAAGCTCGACTGCCGACGTGGCGGGTGGTTGCTCTTCTTCGCGACTTTCTTTATCTCTAATTATATATCATCTTTTGCTGCTGCGCTAACGCTATGAACGACTCGATTTCTTGCATGCTGTGTGTTTGTTTTCAATCATGTATCAAATCTGTTGGATTAGTCATAGTTGATTATTAATTACTTCTTTCTTTTGTTTGATTTAATTAGTAGATGAGAAACAAGTTGTGTGTATTCTTTTTAATTTTTTTTACAGATATAGATTCTGGCCTTGCCTTTAATTAAATCGTGCAGTGAAAAGGAAAAGGTTGGGGCTCTTTTGCTTTTGTTGGCGTGATTTATTTTGAAATCGTACTGTTCTCGTCTAACTTTTATCAACGTTCGGATCCACATACCACACACAGTATATATCACTTGGGCGGACGTCCGCATATGCGGACAATTAATTTTTCTTCATTGCATGTAAATGATACTCTAATTATAGGGTAAAAATAAATTACACTTATTGATGATAATTTTCTTCACACGGGAGAATTTAATTATGTATATATAGACTAGACGTATGATAAACTTATGGAGACAAAATGGCCGGTTGTAACAGAAAATAAACATATTTTAAACTTTCAAAGTTGTTTTGGGAGGGAAATTAAGGAAAGAACATAGAGGCACACTCGTGTGAGACTGGCCTCATCAGTGAGGGCTTGTGGTGACCGCCACCAATATACTCAATTGGTAGGGGTGGATCTGCCCTTCACCTATGAGGGTGTCCTCACGGGAGTTTTTTGCCAAGAACATAGCTACACCGGTAGGTATATATGTATAAGTGCATAACCATAATCAGCATCTTAATTACCTCTCTATCTTATAGATTAAGAGGGTTAATCCCTGATTTATTTGATTCTTGTGACGGATGCCCCAACTAAAGATGATCAACTGGGTACAATATAAATGTATTTACCTACTATTATTAACATTATATATAGCAGAAGTGCAAGAATGACAATTAGAATGTAAAACTGATTGAAGCAATTGTTGTAGCCTCATGATTATTGAGTGTGAACACTTGGTGGATTGCGCGGGTTTAGAAAAATATTTTGTAGATGCTTATTTGTAAGTCGGAAATGATCCTATCATGAGTGATTGTGAAGTTGAATTATAAGAATTGTGCGTCCCAAGAAGGAAAGTGATACACTCCTTATGGATGCCAAAAATAGCAAGTTTTACGAGCGTAAGTGGATTATATATTTCAAGTATGTCTGCATGAACGATGAATCTAGTCATGGAAAAGAAAAACTTGACTAATTCTAGATCCTGTTTCTAGAATCATGATGTACTGCATTATTTAACTTGTACCTCGAATCTGTGGTGTGTCATTGACCTCAAAAGGTAGATGTTGCTAAAAAATGGTTTGTTATTTTGTTTTCTGTGTTATGCAGAACATGATGACAATGATGAGACTGAAAAAACACTTGCTCTGATAATCGGAGTTATAGCTGGTGTTACATTGCTCATTATTTTCATCTCATTCTTGACTAAAAGTTCCGACACCAAAGGTAAATCTCTACTACCTCCGTCCCTCAAAAGTGTGTTCATTTTTCCTTATTTGTCTGTAACTCAAAATGTGCTCATTTCGTTTTTGGAAACCTACTTTTTTGGAGTATAATAAAGCTCGATGTTTACATTGTAACATGTAACTCAGATGGTTAGTACATGAAGAGGAATTGGAGTGGAAAGTGTTATTTGATGTGGTAAGTTGCTTTTGCCTTGATATGGTGACTGCTTTTCTCTCTTTTATTATTTTCGTTTCTTTTGCTTTAACTTTGGTGCAGATTGGACCCCCAAAGTAGGAGTATATGAAGAAGTTGATGTACATTCATAACCAATTAGTGCAATAAAACAAAAGTGAAGAGGCAAAGATTCCCACGCTCTGTTCCACCTTTCCATGACATGCAGATTTGGTTCTTGACTCATTTTGTATATACCATTTGAAGTTGAAATAATGCCTACCCACCTTGGTATACCCACTACGTATTTATAGAATCACAAATATTTCTATTTCAGCTGAACCATGATTATACGAATGTTCTTGTTGATATGTTGCCACACATGAAATTATATATTCTCCAATTAGGTTTGGTGTTGTTTGATGTGAATTATGTTCTTTCAAATGCTCTACTTAGAGAAGCATCATAATATAACCTTTTTATCTATATTATAAAGTGAGGAGATTGAGACTTGGGTTTGAGCAGACATTTTTTCCTTTGGTTTGACTATGTCTATAATTAAAGCTAGTCACTACCAACAGTGAATGATGGGACAGACAACATTTACTTTGATGAGTTTTCAGGTGCATCCACACTATTCTCGAGCTTGAATACAATGTGTGTGTGTGTGTGTGGATGTTAATTATGAAATCCGACTGTACTTGTATTTATTGAGGAGGGGCAAAAGGTGACATAGCCCTTTTTAAAAATAAATTGAAAATAATAGTCGAATTTTAAATTGTGGAAATGGTAGCCACGCTTACCAAAATGCACCTACAACGGTGGATGGATATTGGATACACGAACACGATGCATGATTTCCATTCAAACTAAATTGTTACACGATTTGAATGGGAATCATTGGACCGTGTAGCATACGATTTGGAGATGGCGGCGAACCTGGCGGTGCAGAGAGAAATGTGGAGGAGAAACAACGAGTGTTTACACCAAGTTGCCACAATATTTTATTTTCTTTCTTCAAATAGACTAAGCTTATTTTAAAAGGGATTATTGCACCAAAATATACCAATTCTGGCCAAACTTTGATTTTGCACATAACTTTTAATTATTTTGATTTTTAATACCAGCCTATTTTCAGGAGAAGTTGAAGCTGAATTGAAGGACGAAATTGACACTATGAATGTCAAAATTTACAAAATAAAATCGTTTTTATTTATAAACAAACATAAAAATTAGCTTTCTGTTACATCGGAAAACATGACGGTGTTAAAAATCAAAACGGCATCAAAGGTTGTGTATTTACAGGCGGATTGTAATAATCATGTGCAAAATCAGAATTTGGCCAAAGTTCATATATTTAGGCGCAATAACCCCTATTTTGAAACCCTAGTTGAAGATGTCAAACCACAATAAAATGATTTGGTAAATTGATTGTCGTTTAGAAAATTATTAGAAAATTTGAGATTGAAAAACTTATTTTTGGGAAGCATATATAACCTATTAGAGTTTATAGGTCGAGCTCATAAGATGTGTATTGAACTTAATTTGCCAAACACATTCTTAATGTCGTCTAATTGAAGTAGAGTTGATATCTAACCTACAATATCATAAACTTAGAGGGTATTTCGTTATGCTTATAAGCTCTTAAAAACAATTTTTAACTTAGTTACGAATTTAAATTATTACAAAAAAACATTTGGCATAATAAATTCTTAAGCAATGGAAAAAAAAAAAAGCTTCGATATGTTATAAGCTCCACATAAAATAAAGGGTTAATAGTGTTTTGTGTCCCTATCTTTCAACTTTTTTCAAAATATGTCTCCAACTTCCGTTTTTTAATAATATGCCGCCATCTTTCAAGTTTTTCCACAATATGTCCCGCTTGACAAATACCGACGACGACGAAAAGATAACTCACCTCGCCGGATTCAAACATGGACTTTTTTTGCCACATCAACGTCAAAATGATAGTTTTATTTCCTCCAACAACAATCCCACATAAGCTCAAATCCAACTAAGCAAATTAATATAGCAACATAAAAAAGAGCTACAAAAATGGTGTTCCCAACAAAATGGGATTTTAGCTTATGTCGTTTTTTTTTGGGAGGTAACAAAACAATATCTTTGATGTTGACGTGGAAAAAAAATGTCCACATCTGAATCCATCAAGGTGAGACATCATTCCGTTGCCGAAATTTGTCAAACGGGAGAAATTGTGAAAAAAGTCCAGAAGATGGGGACATATCACGAGAATCTGAAAGTTGATATATTTTGAAAAAAACTGAAAAATGAGGACATAAAACACTATTAACCCTAAAATAAATTGTCCAACCCCAACTCATTTTTTCAACATCTTATAAACAATAACCAATTTGTCAAACTGATCTTATTATTATTTTGGTATTTCCGATATATACCTTTTCAAATTCATTTTTTTATCTTTTTCTCTCAAACTATGATTCTCTCTCTAAACTCATAACTTTCTTTCTAACTTATAAGCCTATGTTACCAAATATTTTGACAACTTACAAGCTCACTCTTGAGATATTGTATTTTATAAACTATTGGAATTTATACTCTTTAAAATAAACTTAGCCAAACTCACCTTTAAAGCGCAGAGAACAAATTAAGGGAAAGGAATGGCATGCTCGTACTCTATGATTAGATGAGAATTCGCGCTACTAAAAGAAATTAAAAAAAAAAAAAATCAAAAAACATATGAAAACCATAACCAAAAGAACTCACACAACACACCTACTTGGCTTGGCTGAGAAGATGAAAACTTCAGAACAGAGAGAATAGCACCCACAGCAAAGTCACGACCTTGCTGAGTGGTCATTCTAGGCTGCCTAAAAGCTGGGTTACAACTTACAACCGAGTTAATTTGTGTTTTGAGCAAACTTTGGATGTGTAGCTGCATAGATTGAACAGTTCACATCAGCTTTTAAGTGAGTCATAAGATGCTGTACATCCGGGCAGAAACTTTCGGCTGCTCTTCCGATGAGAGCCAGCACTTCCGCTCTCGGTTTGCTGCTTGCTTGCACGGGTCCGCCTTGCCCTTCATAATGAACTATGTGATGCCTGTACACAAATTGATCATTATTTCATCATGTATGAAGTATAGAATTGCCTAGTCGTAGTTAAACGTCCGCTTACAGGAAGTCTATAATATCAGCGATCTCCGATGCTTCAACCGGAGCAGACAGCTGTGAATTCCTTCCGAAGACATCAGCCATTACACTTAAGAGCACTGATAGCGTCTGGCAATAATGTGGAAATGTAAGTAATGGCTCTTTCAACCAACCAAGACAAGACTAATATAGCGTTTCAAAGCATGGGTTCTATCATATATGAGACAGAGAAAGGTCATATAAAAATCCATAATATGTAGTTTAAAACTATGTGAGAGAATAATTCCACTGAAATCTTTTTCGTCAAAGTATATACAGGTTTTACCTCTTCGGATAAATGCCAAAATGAAGGCATATACCCTGTATAACAAGAACTTAAAACTCAGGAATGAGCAAACATACGCAGATACCTTATTGAAGAGGGTGTGAGCATTGGCCAAGCGAGGGAGCAAAGGGCCCATAATACGGAAAGCTATTCTCAGTCCAGCTATTGATGTCACGGGCCTCAGATGCTTAATAATGAGATGTGTCCCTTCTAGCCACTCTAGAGGAAGGTTACTGAAGAAAGCATGTAGCAATGCCACCACATTACCTGTATATTGCCAAATATGATAAATAATCTGCATTTGTTCTAGTCATGCAGTCTGAAAATAAGTTCTTTCATTAGATTCATTACATGATTCTGTAACAGCTTTAAACACAAAACATACACAACCATTTTGAATGTTTTGATGAACCATTTTTCTATAAAATTTGGACTTGTATGATTGCCAGACGAAATCTATCTTCCAGCAGGACCACCAGTTCAAGTCAATTGGTTGCATCACATAAATGAGACTGAGTTAATACCTTACAGTCTATGCAGTTCATTATAAAATAGCTTTTTCCTTCATTTAATCAGGAAAAACAATAAAAGACTGAACGGGTACCAGCAAGAATAACCTAAATGATGGATATGCCTGGAAATGCAGAATGGTCAACGTTAGAAGAAGTATCCATACCAATGGCTGTAGAGGTGTTGTCCTGGGCAGCCCATGTTGGATCTAATAAAGCATAGCAAATGGCCGATTCTAGTTCAGTGACTGATCTTTTCCCATCAGAAAGCCACCAACTCTCCTTTATTACGCGTGCCGCCTCTATATAAAGTTGAATATGAAACTCAGGAGGAAGCTGGGCCAAAAGGAGACCACAAGCTTGGATCAACAAGCAAGACAACTGTTGACATGTATAACCACTTCGCCAAACAAAGTTAGAGGTACTTAATCCTGCTGCTGAAGTAGTCCTACTGGCACCCAAGGAGTCAGTGCTTCCCCCCGACGGAGAAGTAGGCAACACAGAACTTTGGCCCACGCTAGTGGGGTGTAACCCATTGCTGGATTGAACCAGAGTTGGTTGTATGTGAACAACGATTTGAACAAGTGATGATACAATCTGGGATGCAGTTATAGGAAGAGAGAGGATTTCAATGACCGCTGTTTCAAGAATTAATTGTGTATGTGTACCAGGATCCTGGAGCTGATAGAATGGTTTCTGGCCTTCAGGAGCAACAGATGGACCACCCTGGGATGTTACTTGAGACTTGTTATGTGGCGCTCGCAAAGAACCGTGTGAGGCTTCTCCATTCTTAGAGGAGTTATTCAGGGGAGGAATTACATTATTCACCAAGCCCAGTAGAAGGGTAGCAAAATAGTCTAGTGGAGGAGCATTAGAGGAGTTGATATGCTGAGGGAATGATTCAGAAAATGGTATCTGAAAAAAGCAAACAGGAAGATGATAACAATAATTCCTTAGAAATTTGAAAAAAAATGGGAAGAGGAGCCATCATCACCTTTTTCACATCTAACACAGTTAATATCCGAATGATAAGCTTCCCTGGAAGATGACCATAAAAATAGGCAAGTATATCACGCACAAACGTGAAATTCAAAGGATAGAAATGAAGGAATGTTGAATAAACTTGCAAAACTCTGTCAGCAGCATCAATAGCATCACTCTCAATAAGCCTATAAATGATCAAGGGAATCACCGGGAGCAATCGTGCAGCAATATCATCAAAAAATGTTGGGTACCTGATAACATTAGACATGTCAAAATATTGGATTCTATTTTCCAAAGTGAGCAATGAGGCCTTAGTAGTAATAAGATAAAAACATACAGCATATAGCCTAAGTCCAAAGAGTTACGGCCAACACAAAGCAGGCAGAGGCAGATGTGCATTGCAGCACCTCACCCAAGTCAAAATTAAGGAGAATGATTATAGTGGGAATGAAGTTCATCTAGATACAAGTTTGTAGGCAAATGGGCCTGAACGCCCCGAACAAAAAGCCCGAGCAGAAGCTGCCTGCGGTCAAGAGGTAGCAGCCACTACCCTGACGGCCGAATTTTTCACGGTTTACCCATGCAGCCGCATATTTATGGGTCGGGAGGCTGCGTGGGGCATCTAGGATGAACTATAAGTCCTAAATTAAACCCAACACCTCTAAACTTCATGTTTATCAGCTTGGTGACTTTAAATCCTAATAACACCTTAAATATGCCTCCAAAACACATCTCATGCATCTGAGATCATATTTTTCCATCCTAAATCATATTTCTTTTAGAGCTTTTAGACAAGAGGAGGATCAAGGAAAATCAAATTGGAGGCTTTCAAGACCCAAGGATGAATGATGGGTTCTGAATATGGTTTTATTAATTGATTATAAACCCTTTTTCCTTTTCACGTTCTTGTTTTGATTGTTTGCATGATTCATTTGGCCACCAATTGTACATGATTAATTGTGTTAGTTTGAGATTAAGAGAAGATAATTAGCACTCGAACTAGAAAATGGAATATGCTTTTCAATATAGACGAGAGGTCTTGAGAGTGTAAGGACTAGTAATCTAATAGAACTTTTAGGAGTTGCATGGTTAAGTAACGATTTGCAGGCAATAGTTTTGCATGAAATCCACTGTTCATTTGCTAGTTGCTACGAGAGTAGGTTAATGCTATTTATGTGATGGACTTTTTGAGTCACTTATGAGTGATTGATTTAAACTTGTTTGATTACTTAAGTCCATTGAAACCGAAGCTGTAGGATACTCTTGGAATTCGACGCCTAAATAATTTACCTTGGAATTCGACGCCTAAATCATGTTTGATTACTTAAGTCCATTGTTAGACATTAATTTACCTTGGAATTCGACGCCTAAATAAAGGAAAACAACTTGGGGTGGTAGCCACTCGTGACGTTCTCAGTCCCTGACTCCCTGTGGATTCGGCCTTGTTCCACTATGCTATAGCATCTGTATGCTTGCGACATGTTTAAAAAAAAAGTGAACAAAGGGGGTTATAGACAAGAAGAAAAATCGAGTACAAAGGGGTGAAGAACACAAAGTCTTGTACTATCAGACATGGGGGAGGCTTTGAGTTCTCTAAAGTTAGAACCAACCATGCTACCCGAGCTTTTAAATTTCCCCATGCCACCCCACTTCCTCTCCAGGATACAACATGCGCTTCGACCTTTCTAAGTTAATCGTTGATAAACTCAAAAAACTAAGCTACATTCTGCTAAAAGCTTGAATGAAATATCATGACAATAAAATTGCAAGTTTACAATTCAAGTAATAATATGAAGAATATCACCTTTCCTTCCATGACAGATGATTTCCAAGGGACTTTTGCAATTCAGCCCGCTTAAAAACTCCAGGGAAAAGCCAATGCTCAGCCGGGCCACGATTCATAAGATACAGTTTCACCCTTTGTTGAAGCTCTTTGCTGTCAAGTATACTTATCTATTGGTGGAAAAAGGAAATTTTGTTACATATCTCTCTGCATCTCGTAACCTTTTAGTGCGGAAAACAAGCCAATGAATGAACGTACCACAATTCGCAGAGCATGGGGATCATCATCTCTATCAATAAGTGCTAGCAGTAAAATGTCTAAAGGCAATAGTTCATGGGTCCAAATGAAGAATGCAAGGTTGGCACAAGCCTTTAGCATAAGATCCTGATCAGAGAGAAAATTGGATCTTAAAACATATCTACTTGACCTAATACCAATAGGCAATAGCAGCAAAAGTAGAGCATTGGAGTTGGATACAAATTTCACCAAGGAGAGCACAGACCTGCAAAGACCGTCCCCTCTGCAGTTCTAAATTAAAGTGATGCAATAGGACATCCACCATTGTATAGATATTGGCAGTAACTTCTTCAGGGGAAAATTCTCTCAGAACGCGGCCCTGTATAACATCAAACAATTATATGATTGCCATGAGATAGAAAACCTAGAATGATATATACTTATCTAGCAATGGTGCAATGCGAATCACATTTTTCTACATAGAGAAACTTACAAGATGTAAACTGTTAATGCTCTCAGGGTGTCCATACATCAGTATCCATGCACCAGCGCAAAGATATTGTCGGTGTTGAGGAAAACTGTGATTAATGTAAGTCATCACATATGTGGGATCAGCAGATGTAGAAAGAAGCTGAGTGCATTGATTAATCACAGTTGTTTCTGCCTGTCAATGGCCAGATATAATTTAGAATTATATAACCACGAGGCATATTATATTTCTATATTATAAAGACAAGACAGTCAATCATACAAATAATTAGGTGCCTCTAAAATGGTCATATGAGAACAAAGATCGGAAAGAAATACTCATCAAGGAATTCATAGTTCCTTTTCCATTTAAATATTAATTGTTAACTTACTGTCTGTCTGTCTGTCAGTGTTTAGGAAGTTAACATTTTCAGAAAAAAATAAATGGAAATAATGTTCGGAAGTTCTGCTACCCAAAACAAAGCAAGGAAGTTAAAATTTTATAAACTCAAAAATATTCGAAATGAAGGTGAAAGCAGTATTTTTCTCTGAAAATTGATGGCTATGATTCCAGGGAGTTCTATATCATTCTAGTATGTGAATATGGTTCTGAGATAAAACATAGATCAGGAACTGAAGTACTATTAAGATTTTAGAGCTGTATCTACTCTTTCTGTGACTAGAGACTTCTAGACGACCAATCCCTACCTCAACAGATACCAAGTTTATGCTGATAATCAGCGCTGCAATTGATGAATGGGCAACTACTCTCCCAGCACAAAAAAGGAAGATGACAACGAAGGCATTTTGCCATTAAGATCGCTTCAAACTTTCAGGAACTAAAGATCATGAATAATGTTACAGTACACTAGTGAGTAGAGAAGTGTGAAGCCCAAACCATCATGCAGAGAAAATGAAAAGAATGAACAACTTTTAGCATAAGTTGATGAGCGTCTCTGCAACCATTGGACAGAGAGACCATATCAAGTACCTGTTGCCATGCTTGAATGGCCAAGCCCCTATTATCTACCCGGCCAGCTAAGGCATCACGCAGAATCGGTGGGAAGTGACGGAGGGTCTTCTCTGACCATGCATGTTGGCTTGTGGCAAGTATTTGCTCCAGAATTGTTTGAAGGTATAGCAGGTGTTCAACCTCCGCAATTCCATGAGTTTTAATAATGATGGCAAGAGTAGTTATTGTTATCCGATTTATAGTTTCTGTCAACTCGGTTGGACCCTGAGAGAGCACATTGACAAGACAGAAGTAAGTCTAACCTGGGTTTGCCAAGGCATTCTATAGAAAGCAAAATAAGTTGATATTGTGCCACCTTTCCATCCCTCTTCACGGAGAAAAATTCCCTCATTGATAATATAAGATTCATGCATAAATTCTCAGCCAGCCTAAAAGCACGATGGTCACCACGTTTTCCCTTCAGTGTAGCAATAATTTTTGTGACATCGTGAATTAAGCCTTTGTTCTTCCCTTGGTACCTGAAGAAGCATAAATATAAGAACTAAGAAGAATATTTAACCATTTCCATTTGACAGCATGCCAAACAGCTCTCGGCTTCAGTAAGAACATAAAGGACTGAACAAAGATAAGAAACCGGGGGAAATTCCGATACCTGTAGAGTGAAAGCAAACGATAGTTGAGAATTTCAAAGACTAATATAGAAGCAGCAGGTTTGCTCAGTGAGTTTTGATTTCTCTGTGACAGTAGCTGCAATTTGAGTTTGAAACAAAGATAGTAAGTGCTTATACTATGAGAAAGGAGAAGTAGGAGGATATGAAGTTCACTAGAAAGGTCTCAAGTTCAAGTCCACTATGATGCGGCCTTTAGTTGAAATGTTCTTGTTCATTGACCAAAACAAAAGAACCTCACTCTCCAATAGACCATTTCAACTCTAATAACTAAAATTGCCGCAATTCAAAAAGTTACGGTCAAAACTGAAGCACTCTGTAACATTTTGGTTCAGCTTCTAGCTAATTTGGTTTCGGTCCAGTTGAAAAATTGAACAACCAAATTTTTTTTACAGTTCTGGACCATAAAATTTCAGTTCAAAACAAACCGTCCGAATTATGAACAGGAAAATAATGTTTTCTTTAATTCTTATTCTTGGGCAGTTGAACTTTGGATTTATGGTTTCATTGTTGTTGGAATGATAGTCGGGTTGATGTTGAACTGACTAGTTTATGGTGAAAGTGGTATTTGATTTGTTTTAGTTTTATGCGATTTTTGGGTTATTTTTTACAATTATGTTTTGATTAAAAAATTTGACATATGCTGTGAAGCTTCAGTTAACAGAAGTTTGAAGTTCGCATTGGTTCATTTGGTTAGACGAAAGTAGTTGGTCGGTTCAATTGACTGTAGAAAAAAAACAATCAAGATTGTTCAGTTTTTACTTTCCAGTTAGGTTTTTAACCAAACAGACCAAATGTTGCCCCTAATTAGAATTGATATCGACTGTTAAAAATCTCATTCCATTTCCAAGCAGAACCAATGTCTTGTATACCAAACGGAAGCCAGGTGGTAGCATAACAATGTTAAAATATATAATGAATTATAAATGACAAAACTACACATTTCTATATGTAGTGAAAAGCACCATTATCTGAGACATGGATCCCATTTACCATATGTACTGAAAAGCACCACTATCTCAGACATGGATTGGACAAAGCACAAAAATAGTTGGAGTCAATGGAAATATTACCGTCATGAGTGAACGAAATAATGCATGAGGTGCAATGAGCAATACTCGAACATATGTTTCAACCATTGCAATGCTAGGTACAACCTGTACCAATATACACAGCATAGTTAAATTTAGTGTGTGTGATTAAGCCATTATATGTATGCATCGATAAAATCATCATATAAAATGAAATGAACCCAGGAAAATCATCAAATCCTAAATGGACAAAGAGGCACACAAGAGCAGACAACTTGTCAACAAAGTAGAATCTCCACCAAACTACTCTTTACCTGTCCAGAAAACATATATGGAATTAAGTAATGCTGACATCACTTTACCTGTCCAGAAAACATTGACTCTTCCATCTGATATGCAAGTTTCAGACATAAATTTATTGAAAACCCAGATAACAATGATATTGGCAATGGGCTAACTTCCTGCATCACCATCAACCTTTCGTTTGACTGTAGATTTGTTCCTGGTATCTCTGTTACTCCAGCAGAGGTCAACCAGTTCATAACGGTTTCACAAGCAGGCTGTGCCATGGTGTATGAGACAACCCAAAACATCCCAATTGACCTTTCATCCATATTCATGTAGTCCATGATCCGTTCACCTGAGAGTCAATTTAGGTTTGTTAAGATACTATTGACAAATAATAACTAGATTCAAGAAGCGGCTAACTATGCAGAGTAAGATTTATAGGACAAAAGAAGTCAGAAGAACAAGAAGAAAGAGAAAAAAAAAAAAAAAAGCAAGAATGACAATATCAGTAGGTATTATCAAAAAAAGTTGTTAGTTCAGATCAGATGACAAATGTATATTTACCTCTCCCTATGTTGAAAGCACTAGTTATGTTTCTATTAAATTAATCCCTTAGAGTAACTCTCTATCTAGGATATCCATATTGACTAGTCAACATTCAAGTGATAATTTCATATTGATAGTAAACTATAAAATATCCTTAGAAGCGCTATTACAAAAATAAATAGCTTTCATCTCAAATACTGGATAAGTACCTTTGCTAACTTGCCTCCACCATTCATCGATTTGTTTTCCTTTTTGAAGCTGCTCGTTGTTCAAATATTCTCTTGTTGATGTATTTAATGACCAAATACGCAAATTCTGACAACTACTAATGAAGTCCAGTAAGATACTTTGGGGGTTATTAGGGTCAGAACTTCGGTCCTCTTTGTGGAATGAAAGAATTTTCCGAGTTGTCTCCACCTGCCCAGCAGATAGCGATAAATAACTCAATATCAGTTTATTCATCGATTGATTAGTAGTAATCAGCTACCTTGACAATTAAATTAAGACACAAAACACAAATTAGATGGTAAATGTGGAAATTCAAATACAAACAAGCACCAAAATAACATGAGACACAACACGATGGGAAAGTGTGCCAAGTGTGCCATTCTGCAATTAAATGAGGGACTACCTTTCTTGAGTCTGTATTTAGAGCATTCATTACAAGCTCAACACGGATTATTTGTGCAAGCAACCATGTAACATGGTTGGTCCTAAGGATATGTTGGTCACCATCTTGAAGTCGACACACCAGTTTGTCAACAAAATCAACAAAATCAATGCATCCGTGTTTCATGAGGAAAAAGAATACATCAGAAAGAATAAGCCACTCTTGCCAGCAATTTGTTTCTGCAAGTTAACAGAGTGGAAAAAAATAAACAGGACGGATAAACAAAAACAAACAACAATAACATCTCAGGCTAACAAAGTGTTTCCGTCTTTCCACAAGAGCATCTAAAGGAGTTCTTTGGGAGTACAAACACTAAAGCACGGTTAAGCATACATGCAAGATAAATATAGACTTGCAAAGTTGCAATACTTGATTACTACAAACCACAAAAACTTGCCTGCATTGGTCAACTTCAGCAATTCCACAATCCTATCAATTGTTGCCTCGCTAATCATTTCAGAAGTAAAAACAGCACCTTGAGTAGGTCCTTGTGGTTGACCCCTGTGGCAGGGTGCTACAAGCAGCACACGTCTCCACCAGTCTGGAGACGGAGTGTTGCGGAAAGCATGCCTCAGACATCGCATAGCTCGCTCCCAGTCAAGACTGCCTCTCTGAATGGATGCTGCAAGTTCCTATCCAGGTAATGAAAAGAGTGGTATTGATACTATAATTTTTGTGAACGATGATTCTCATTTTGCTACAGCAAAACTACCAGAGAATCATAACCACCAACAGATTAATGACCTGACATTCTATTAATATATTAAGCCTAGAGGCCAGCTCCGGTACATCTGGATGCACGATGCATCGCCCAGATTAAATTCTAATTGTGATTAATAAAATCTTATTTGGGAATTAATAAACCCAAAATGGGGATTAATAAAACTTAATTGGGGATTGATGCACACAAGATTTCCCTTAAGCATATCTAGTTTATAAAATCGCTTCGGAAAGACGCAAAACATTGTCATTATGTTTTCAGCCCATCTCTTGATTTTTGGACCAAAGTATTATAGTTTCAATTATTAGAAACCATCAGGTCCGCATTCTCTGAATTTGGCAATATTGCAAATATATTATATATTGTATAGCTAAATCAAAGATACAGAATAAATTCCCAACAGTTAAACAGAAATGGTATACCTCTCCATGCAAAGGTTCTCCAAGTACACTGGGATACGTGATTGGTGAATACCTCATGTTTGTCACTGTCTCACCAGAGATACTGGTAGTTGCCTGAGGTAAGAGTCGAGGATTTCCAAATGTAGGGCAATGTAGATGTTGATCTAACATTTGCATGTGAGTTGCCATCATATCTCTCCTTCTGTGAATTTCCAAAATAAGGGTAAACAGAGCCTCATCATCTGGTATGTTCTCAATAAATTGCAAGCCGCTACGTATGAGCTCATAAAATGGCACCCGGCATTTATTATCATCCACCAACAGCCAAATCACATCTAAACAATCATGTAACCATTCAATTAGGGCCTTATCAGGCTTCCAGAACTGTGCACTATCAAATTCATCAAACCCTTGCTGTTTTTGATCCCAATTGACAAGCCAATTCAGCATGTGGTTAAAGATATCAAAGCGTGTGACTGGTATTAGATTAGACTCAAGGCCTATCAAGATTATCTTGCAGGAAAGTTGACGTAAACTGCTCATAACATTTTCCCTGACAGAAATGTTGGCCCTCGCTGTCTGTTGACCAGTGCAGATGACATCATTTGACTTCATGGGAGACAACGTGGATGGCTCAGCAGATGATTGTGCAGGGGATCCAATACCATGAATTGAAGGCAAAGGAGATGCAGGATTTGATGACTGAAAATTAGCAGAATTAGGAATGGCATTTGAAGGTGGTGGGACTCCTGATTGTGATGAAGTAGCAGAAGCAACAGCGGCCGTAGCTTGATTACCCTGACCAACTGGGGTCTCCGCAGAAGAAACTGAAGAAAGAAGAGACGGCAAGAATGCATCCCAGTTTATGTATCCTATATTGCACAAACTACGCAATGCAAAGAGCAGAAACTCTGCCCTAGGAGCATGATTACAGCACTGAATTACAAGAGATATTAGGACAGATTCTGTTACGGCACGTAATTGTTCCTGGTCCTGGCGAAAGTTACATCAGGGCAGACACTATATCAACCAACCAAAGTTCTTAATTTGAAAATAACATTTTATTGAAGTTTGTAACAGCTACTAAAAGCTTACAGGAAACTGGCTCTGTATCTGCTCAAAATCAAAGATGAATTGTTCATTAGGGGGAGGAAGCTCTCTGTTGATAGCAGTTACACGCTTCTGTGTCTTGTTCCTATAATTTCCATAACAAACAAATCTATCAGGCGAATACTTGAGATGCACTGAGAAGCATAGAATGGCTTCCAGCACGAATATGTAATTTGATGTAACCAATTAAAGAAGAAAAGAGAAAGCAATGAAAGAATTTTTAGAACTTAATTAGCTCTGGATTTTACTAATGTATCTCACTTCTGCAGCATTGAATATCTCATGTGCTCACATAGCCCTGAGCATATTTAGTGATCCAACAAAAGTCTGCGTTAATAGAGTCTGAAATTTACTTTCTAATTATCGAAGGGACGTATTAAGTTGAAGGTCAGTAATTTTTCCATTACTAGTATTTCTTAGTTGTAATTATTCCTTTCCGATAGCCAGACATCAACACATCAAATTTTCCTCATTTTAACGAAGAAACATAATGGATTACCAAGCATCAAAGCGGAAGATTGTGATTCATGCTTAGTCCGCAATCAAAAGTAGCCTTTTATAATAGTCAGACTCATAATTAAGAAAATGTGCAAAATTAACGAGTCAATAGAAAAAGGAGAAAAAAATTCAGGAAAGTAAGTAGGGATTGCACGAATGCTGAGAATGATAAAATTATTAATCACTCACGGGGGTTCTCTAACTGAATCATCTGATTTCTGCAGCGAACTCCTCTGCGATTACGAAAAACAAAATTAGACTGCGGAATCGGAATGCGAAAGTAATAAATGAAAAAATAAATAGTATTACGGACGCCCAAGTAGAGATTGAAGAGGTCGAGAATGGCGGGACGCGCGGGATGGAAGTGGTGGGCACGGGAGGAGGAGGATGGAGAAGGTCGGTTTTGCAGCTGTTGCTGTTGCTGTTGCTGCTGCTGCTGCGGTGGCGGCGGCGTGTTGGTGAGTTGGTCCATCTCTGACAAGGGCTGGGACGAGAGGCCCGGAGTTGGAGCCCGCTGCATCATACTGAAATCATCAATTAATTACTTCGATCACACACTACAACTGCTCTGTTGTAAGCTACCAAACTGTTCGATTTGTCTAGCCGTCGAAATGGCGGCGGCGGCGAGACTGTGAAGTGTGAAATGCAGCGGCGCCCTTCGATTATTCTGATTTCTGATTCTTAATTGGGGGGGAATCGGGACGGACGCGATAAACGGAGGTTTGCCGGCGAAGGTAAGACTTGGCTGTAGCGGTCGGCGGCAGGGCGAGGCTGATTTTTCTGTTTATTTTGAGTTCTTAACTGGCGGAGAAGAAGACGCCATAGACCGACTTAGTGAGTTAACTGCTCTCTTTTTTCTAAATTACTGGATTTGCCCTCGGTAATAAACTAAGTTAATGATAGAACATTAAAATTAAATTATGGATTTGATACATAAGAAAAATAGAATATTTCAATTGCATCTAAGTACTTGGAGTATATTTTTTAAATGAGTAATAATTTTTATATAGTAAAAATGCAACTACCTATTTAAATCTTTTCAAAAAATTCAATTACACCTCTAATTACACCATGAACGTTCGAAAACACAGGCAAATCGCACTTTCTCTTTAACGGAGCCTTAACAACGTCAATTAAATTTGGTTTTCGATTTTTGCAGTGGTCTAGCGGTAAGCGGGCGACTGAGTAAGAAGAGTTTGGCGATTATCATTGTCACATGTGTTATTTTTGTGGCATTGCGTCTTTGGTGCTAAGGTTCGACCTGTGTTGGTGGTACTTCACCGGATCGGGGAAGAGGCAAAAGAGAGGTTACGGGATCATAAGGAGAGATGATGGTGGTGGTGGTGGTTGTTGGACTAAGGTGGTGATTGGTATGATGGAATGGAATAAAGAGGGAATGGAATGAAGGAGAGAATGAAATGAAGAGGTGAATGGAATGACAAACCTTGTTCATTCCTATGTTTGGTATGCACAAGGAATACGAGAGGAATGGAATCGTAATTCCTTAATTGATTTCATTCCTATGTTTGGAATAACAATTAATAAAAGAATGGAATGAAATAAAATTATTTGTATTTTCACGTTCTCTATCTTCCTCTTTCTCCATTATATGTGTGTGTATTGCGTGCAGTGTGTGTATTGTGTGTTGTGTGTGTGTGTGTATGTGTGCAGTGTGTGTGCAGTGTACTGTGTGCAGTGTGTGTGTATTTTCACAAAATTATTATTATAATTTAATATTATTATAAAAAATTAAACAAATATTATATAAGGATAATTTTGTGAAAAAAATAAATTTAAGAAATAATTATGAATAATATTATAAATAAATAGGAATCTTCTCTATAATAGGATTTGGGGCCAAGACATCCACCTAAGCCCCAAAATCCCTCCCCAAATGCCATGTCATATTACCTTTTATAACATCCTACCTTAGATTACAAGCCCACAAATAATTAATTCTCACCTCAGCCCACATTAATTCATCCCTAAGCCCATCTCTCAATATATTAGTAAACAATAAAAAACATTTAAACAAATATATAGGCTGGCATAAATTCTATAT
>JAYJMF010000028.1:2234572-2270492 GCA_036873715.1 Salvia sclarea
AAATAGTTATGAGATATTGTGTTATAAATTCAAAATGCTTATATTGGTGGTCCAATACTCCAATCTAACTTTGATAAATAAAATAATTCTTTAATATTAATTAAAGAAAATTAATTAAGAGGTGGTCCAATACTCCAATCTAATTTTGATAATAAATTAATTTTTTAATGTTAATTAAAGAAAATTAATTAAGAATATTTAATTTATTTGTTATTAAATATATTTCTTTACACAATACATTAATCATGCATGTTAGACGTGCGACGCACGTCCTCTCTGCTAGTATATGTAAAAATAAGGGTATAAATATCAAATATACGGGGTTATTTTCGAAAATAAAATGTGAATAAATATGTGAAACGTATTGAAATGACAAAAATGCGGAATAGATAGAGAGAGATTACCGGCATGTAAAATGTGGAGACACCTCCAGTCTTTTTTATAGTATAATTTGATTGAGGAATCGATGAATGTAACATGCATGCAAGAGATTCCCAATGATTCAAGCTAATTGAATCCCCCACGAACATTATTCTCTTCCCTTGATACCTCCTCAAAAAATCTGTCCCATTAAATCTGAAATCATAAACAAAACAAACAAATTTTACACGAAACGCGTTGGCGCCAGAGCACACTTAAAACACGAGAAATATTGTTCATCTGTGCGACATCCTCTATTCCACGAATAGATGAAATACACGTGGCAATCCTAATTAGGGTTCAGAACTGTCAAATGTTAGAGTGTCTATAAATGTTAGAGCACACTTAAAACACAAAAAGTATTGTCCATCTGGGTGACATCATCTATTGTATAAATAGAGTTGTACATAGATAGATGACGTGTGACAAATTCTAGGGTATAATCTCAAAGGTTATGATGTATATATATTTTCCTTATATAAATATGAAATTCAGATCATTGATACTGTCACATGTACCATAATCTACAAATTAAATACTACTCCCTCCGTCTCATTCATAATGTCTCATTGCTTTTGGGCACAGAGATCAAGGAAACAAAATTTATGAGTGTAAGGTGGTGTGGCCCACATGGGGTCCACATACTTTTGTGTGTATTTATTTTTGCCAAAAAAGGAATGAGACATTATGAATGAGACAAACAAAAGAGGTAAGTGGGACATTATGAATGGGACGGATAGTGTATAATAGAAGATACCACACACAAGTACAATAAAAAAATTCTTACTCATCCTAATAATTAGGATTCAGAACTATCAAATGTATATATTTTTCCTACATGGATTCTAAACTCTAAACCCTTACTAATAATTATATATTGTCACGTATCAGATCATCCATAAATGCAATAGAAGATCTCAAAGAATCCGAATTCCGACATACTTGGGCAGTTTGCAGTTGTGGGGCTTCCACGTGTAATTGAGGTAGAGTTTGTCGGGCCTTCCGTTTCCGACACAGTCAAACTGTCTATCGATGAAAGGGCACATCGAAGCATCGTAGAGAGGCGGCGGCGCCGCGGCGGCGTCGAGTTCCCAACTGCCGTGGAAGAAATCGCAGCCGCCGTCAAGGCCGGAAATGAGTGATAATTGAAAAATTAAAATAAATGCAAGAAGCACTAATTTGTGAGTGATCGATGAAGAAGTTACCATTCTCACGTAAGAAAGAAATGAAAATTTATTAATTTGGGAAATGGAATATTTGTACAAGTGTGTGTGTGTGTGTGTGTTGGTTAGAGCATTTGAGTGGAATAATAATGAATGGATTGGCTTTAAGGGAAAGACAAATTTGTTTGGACCCTTCAAACAACTAATTTGCCAAGAGAAGCCATCATCTTCTCATCATTGCCTCGTTGGCGGAGTCATCATTTTTTTAATTATTATAATACAATAAATAATATTCCCTCCGTTCCTGAAAAGTGTGCAAGATGAGGAGTGGCACAGGTTTTAATAAAATGAGTGATAAAGTGAATGTGAGTGGAAAAATGGTCACATTTTTTGAAAAATTGTGGGTATGTTAGTTGGAGATTGTTGACTTTTTGGTAAAGTGAGTTTCCAAAAATGGAATCTGCACACTTATGAGGGACGGATTAAAAAGGAAAACCTGCATACTTTTCAGGGACGGAGAGAGTAGTATCTTTTTTTTTTAAAATATTTTTTTAAGAATTATATGTCCTAAATTTGGATTTACCAATCCTAGAATTCTACGGAATCAAGTTGGGAGGTCCAATTTGGTTGAAATTGTAATTTGGGAAAATTTAAGAAATAGTGTATGTATTTATTTACAATTTTTTTTTATAGCTTATGGGTAAAACCGGAATTTATCTATAGTTTATGATTTTATCAATTTTAATTTGGCCGGAATTTGAATTCGGGAGGAAATTCAGAAACGTTAAAAGATTATGATTTTTAGCCACCAATTTTATAATGTATGGGAAAATCATAATTTACCAATAGTTTACGATTTTACAATCAATTTTCCCTTGATAAAACGTCAGATTGATTATTTGAATAATAAGATGGCTAAACAAGTTTAAAACTGATCGAACCATCAAATAAACGGTGCATTAATTTGATTTAATATATATTTTTTCTAATCAATTATAGCCCCTATCAAATTAGAGGTTTTCCTAATTCAAAATCTGTTACCAACATATAGGAGCTGAACTTTGGTTCATTAAATAGAGTGGTTGGGCCTTTCAAAAAAAAATAGAGTGGTTGGTTTTTTTTTGTTTTTTTTTTTTTCTGTTGAGCAATTATTGGGCTGATTTGGCAATTGGCCCGTTAAGAGTTGGGCTTAGACCGTTAATATATGTAGAAATAGCCCACTAATTTTGGGTCGGGCCGGCCAAACCCGATGGGCCGGATCAGACGGCCCGTTCCATTTGAGATTGAATATTCGAATTTCAGTTAAACTTTTTAAATAAAGTTGAACCAAAAAGTCCGAACTAGCCAAAATTTTAAAAACTAAAACAAAACCGAACAACAAAATTGAAAAATCATGTGTGTATGTTGGCCTAGTGGTAGAAGGTTAATGCCCGAGGCCAAAGGTTTTGGGTTCGAGTCCTCCTTGACGCGGCCATTTAAAAATTTCTGCATTTGTTTATCCAAAATTGAAAAATCCAAAATTAAATTCTTTTATATCATTATTTGTGATGTTAATTTAACTAAAAACTATATACATTTTGTCATTCCATTTGTATTGATTATAGCGTATTTATTTAAATAGAATTATAAGTAATTCATTTAAATAAAATTAATGTTATATATTATAATTCTTATTTCAATTGTGTTTGATTTTCGGTTTAATTATTTAATTTTCGAATACTTTGCGCACCCCTACTAGCTACTTTATTGGATGAATAATTATAACACCAAATATATGCTTTATTCTGCTGGTAATATTCCAATCCATTCCTTCCTATCTTGATAAATTCCTAATTAATCAATTTTTCTAATAAAAATGTCAAATGAATAATAAAAACATTTAATTTCCCTTTCAAACAATGAGGTTGTAAAGAATCTCATTCCAAGTATCAGGCACTCCCGGCAGACACCAGTGGCTGCAGTCCATCGCGGGAAGCCCATAAACCGACGGGTGCCCGTCCTTCCTCATCAACGAGAGACCCGTCACATCCAACAACACGACGGGCCTCTCCATGGCCCCCAACACCCTCTTCACCACCTCAAGGGCCGGCGGCGTCCCCCCCGGATACGTGGGGCCTGCCACCGGCTCCTTCTGCCCCACGCACGATTTTGCCCGCGGCTCGTTCCATTCGCTGCCGCTGCTCCACCACCACAACAACAACAACATAAGTAACTAAACAAATTGAGAAAGCAAGAGGGCTTGATCAAAGAGAGGCTTAATTACTTGTAGTGAGATGGTGAAATCCCTTGAAAGAAGACTTTAGTTGTGGTGGGATCAAGGTTGGTGTCGACCCAATTAGCCCATGTGTTGAGTGCTTTCTCGAAGGCGACTACACGGTCCATGTCTTTGTAGAGCTGCCCACCTACCTCTATGAAGTCCCATCTACACAATGTGTGATGATCATCAACAAATTCACCACTTTTGATTAAGACATGTATATATATATATATATATATGAAGTACATGTAAAAATTAATACTCCCTCCATCCCTAATAAGCATGGGATTGAGAAGTAGCACAAGTTTTAATAAAAAAGTGTGATAAAGTGAAGTTGAGTGGAGAAAGGGACCCACTTTTTGAAAAGTTGTGTGAATGTTAGTTGGAGATTGTTGACTTTTTTGTAAAGTAGGTTTTCAAAAAAGGAATGTGCACACTTATCAGGGACGGACAAAAAAGAAAAATTACGCACACTTATCAGGGACAGAACGGAGGGAGTATAATGTTAGAGAATTGATAGGTTCATATAGGGTTAATTGTCTGTAAATATACAAATTATGGCTGAATTTTGGGTTTTAACCAGATTTTCAAAAAATGGTCACAAAATACACAAACTTTAATTTTTTTGGAATCTGGCTTGAGTTTGGCTAGTGACCTAACTCTTTTGAAATCCGTTCAGCAATCCGAATCCGAAGCTAGCTTTCTATTAGTATTCGAATTATCACATTTTGGTCATTGAAAGTGGTCAGAAAATGCTTTAAAGTTATTGTCCTCAAATTTCAATCCATTATTGTATGAATGTTTTTAGATTCATGTGCTATCTGATTGCCATCGGACTCTGAACAATTAGGTTTTTGTCCAGCGAACTTCGGACTCAAGCCAAATTCCAAAATTTATAAAATTTGTGTATCTTTTGACCAAATTTTTAGGTTAATGTGGTTAAAAACCAAAAAATCGGCTATATATAATTTGTATCTTTATAGGCAATTAACCCTAGTTCAGAAAACTAGGGTTAATCGACTGACGGTTGAGAGGCTCCGCGGCGGTTCCACCAATGCCACGTGTTGAAGACGAGGGTGTCGATACCGAGCCACCTCTTGCCGCCTTGTATGGAGTCGAGTTTGAGTATTCTACCTTGAGCTTCTCCAACTACGTCTACTAGATATACGGTGCGATCAAGCATCACCTTAACTCCATAATCCTAATTAATTATCCAAATCAAGATCATCATTTTGAAAAAAAAATTAATGCAAAAATCTTGAATGATGTTACATATATATCTTCAAGAAAATGTATTAAAGATTTGAAGTTAGTATTAATTAATGAGATGGTTTTGCTATAAATTTAAGCTTTTATAACGAGTAATTAATACTCCATAATTGTATAGCAAACATTAATATAAAAATAATGATTCACTTTTTTAATTATTAGTTCCAAATTCAAATAACTATATGAATAGATCGAAATCTAAAATTGGGTTTGTTTGGTAATACGACACATATTGTTTACAAATTACTAATATTCCATTTTCAATTTGGAGTTACTAATTAATATTCTAGTTAATTGCATGATGTTTTTATTATTATGATGAATCAATATTTTTGCATGGTGTTATTTTTTAACCTCGCCTAAATATTGCACATAAGAAGTAAGGTCCATTTCAATAAAATAAATATAAAAACAAACAAAAAAAGAGTTTGTTAAAGTGTCGTTTTTTCAGGGTGTTAAAGCACGACCGAGATAATTGGAGCTCCCTTTCATTACGCAACTAACCACGTTACTTTTCTCTATTTCATTTTTTGAAAAGGTTACATCAAAATTTTGAAAAACTTGATTGCGGCACTTTGCCTAATTAATAATGCATTCATATCTATATGAATTATTTCATATTTCTAAGCAAACACTCACTATCAATTATTAAGACATTTATATATAACCACCCAAGATATTTATGGGTACATTCTTCCATAACTATAATGCACTAGAGGTAGCTTGTATGAAATGAAATTTGAAACATCTTTTCTTCATTCATTTTTATTTTTATTTTTAAATCATTTGAATTTTTTTATTAGCTTACTGTAAATCTATCAACTATTTGGGGGGTATTTACTTGGAGTGATACAATGAATAGATCAAAATAATTCAAATCAATCTACCGTTTACTTTGATTGATTGATGATTCATTGTTAAATTCGAAACTTATTTGACCATCTTATGTTTCAAATAGTCAATCTTATGTTTTATTGATAAGTTTTTATGTATCACTCATAATCTATGGAAGTGGTGAATAAATTCAAAATTTCCCTATATGGCTATATCCGAATTAACATATCATTAGAATTCTTAGACACCTTAGTCCCAATATGTAGTAATCCTAACTCCATGTTTATAAATTCGATGTCACGTCAATTTCAACTTGGCCAAAATTTTAGAAATTATCAAAGTTCATGCACTTCTTCATCAACTATATATTATAGAAAAAAAAATTCAAATTCACTAATAATTTATGTATTTACGGGCAATTAATCCGAGAATGAAACATACCGTAAACGTGAAGGTGGTAACCTCGCCGGAGGAGGTGTGGGTGTAGTTAGTTTCCGGCACGGCGGCGTAAAGCATACAAACAAGAGACTCCCATTGATTTCGGCTGAGAGAATCACCCACAAACATTATGTTTTTCCCTTTGTATAACTTCAACAAATTTTCCCCATCAAATCTGCACAATTTCACATAATTATTTTTTTTTCATTATGTCAAACCAACTTTTCTGTGTATTAAAATTGATTGATTGTTTTATTCGAATTTTCGTGACTAAAAGTCATTGTCAATCATGGTAGGGATGAAATATTTTGTTAGCAAAATGTGAAAGATGCTTAACTTTGCTAATTATATTCGGTTATGATTACGTTTGAAATGCTTACACGTTTAGCATTGAACAAACCCACAATTATATTTCGATAATGTTGAAAGATGATTTTACATAGAAAAGACTATTTACGTATATTTTATAGGATTAGTTTAGAGGGTTATTAGCATAAAATAAAAATCTCTTATCGCTAAAACTGTAAGAATATTTGGACTGAATGCATAAATAAATGCAGTTCTTAATAATTTTTTATTTGAGCTAATTTCACTCGATTCATAACTTATACTCCATAAACAATATAATAGGAGAAATAATATTAAAAAAAATTACTCAATCATATATCATATAATCATGAAAAATAAACTTACATTTAATTAGTAATTCCTGACACCATCATTATCTAACATTTTCATTATTTACCTATGGGATTATTTGTCTTAAATCATAGTACTACTTTTTGGATTAGTTTCAATTTTGCACGGGACTTTTTTACCTCTTGAAAAAATTATTTCTCACGTAAATAATCATATATAGACATTGTTATTTTTTTTAATCAGGATTGCAAAGACCAAAAATTATTTATCATAAACATTCCCCAAGAAATTCACAAAATAGATAGAAGCAAAAGAGACACCAAGCTATCCTAAACCTAAACTTATGGACTACAATTAATAATAATCAAATGAAGATAAAATTATCTAAAGATGATCAATCATCAATTGACGAAACCTAGGCAATTTTTTACATAAACCGAAATCAGACAACTGTAAATCACGAGCCTCTGCTGTCGTTTGTCAGTAAGAAATGGACACTTCCCTTAAACAATCGTTTCGTAAAAAAACAAAATGTGTTAATTTTTAATTAATACAGTATATCTTAAGCTTTTCTCCACAAGTATGAAAATATTATTGTGTTTAGGAAAATGAATCTAAACAAAAATATTCATGTCATGCATAAACAAGAATATAGAGCATATCTATTAAATAAAGATATATCAGAAAAAAAAAGCTTTTTATTTGAAAGCACTTATAATAATAAAAGAAATCCAACTTTGGGATTTCATGATAAAAATGAAGATCATATTTTTGTGAAAAAGCAAAAAGAAAAAAGTGGCATAGCTGTGGTCTCGGTTGTCATCTGTCTATCACCACTAAATAATTAATGTTCGCTTTTACATGAATTTACACTAATTAAATCTTAATTATAATTAATAAATTTTACTAGCCCTGAATAAATGTGTACTATTATATACCATTTGATATTTTTATGCATCTAATTTCTATTTTATGGAAAAGCCCAAATTTCGAAACGACAAGGCCAAACAATGTCCTCACAATATCATTTATGATAATTAATTAAACCTATATGTCAGAGAAAAAGATACTGTCTTCTTCACTGTTAATCAGCTGCATTTACTGCATTACAGCAACATCTCTTCTCTTGACACAGACTCAATTCAAAATAACTCACATTCAACATATTCCATTTTTCTCCTTTTCTTTTTTATTGGTGCAAAATATAAAAAAATAAAATTAAAAAATAAAGCTAATTTGAATAGAAGTACTAAAATATTGGAAACTAAGAAAAGAATTGTCCATAATTTATATCTCGAACCTTAACCATGTAACTTTTCAATTTAAATTTACAAATATTACTAATATAGTATTTCCATCCATGAAAATTCGACAACTTTTCCTATTTTAGTATGTCGAGAAAAATTTGATCTCATCGTGCTCATTTAATTTATATTTTTAATATTATTTTATTTACACTAAAACTGTATGCATATATCTTTAATTAATATTTCATGGACAAATAATTAATTTAGAAGTGCAATTCAATTGACACTTCATCTCCGTTAATAACACACTCAACTAAGTAAAAATTATTAAAATATATGCCGAAATTAAAGGATCAATTTTTCGTGGACGAAAATAGCAGTACTATACACCATTCCGGTTCAAGTCAAAATTTCCAACCAATTAAAACCGACGATTCCTAATCTTATCTCGTTTTACTTTTTCGATATGTCAAATCAGCTTTGAGTGATACATGTAACCTTCATAGTTAACCAAAATTTCGGACACCGAGAGCTACGGGTGAACAACGGAGACAAAACATAAATTATATTTATAAATTCCGACTAAAAGTTTCACCGAAAACTCTTACTCCCTCCGTGTATAAAGAGTGTTCCACTTTTGACATTTAGGATGTCCACAAAAAGTGTTTCATTTTCCTCTTTCGACAAAAAGTTCTCATAATTCAACTCTCACATGGTGGGGCCAATACTCGATTGACTCACACAATTCCTCTTACTTTTTATTAAAACCAGTGCCGTCCACACGGCAGAACACTCTTTGCGAACGAAGGGAGTATTAATTTTTTTTATTTTTTTCTAAAGAGGCCTTGAAGAAAGAGTGGAGAAGAGAAGAGAAGGGTACCTTGAGAGGTGGCAGGCGTGGGGTTGCCAGTTGTAGCTAAGGTACAAGTCGTCGCTGCGGCCATTTTTGCCGCAGTTGAACTCCTTCTGAATGAAGGGGCATGATGTGTAGTTGTACGATGAAGACGAAGGCGAAGACGAAGACGAAGAAGATGAAGATTTATCCAAGACCCATTGCCCTTGGAATAAATCACAAGATGAGATTTCTTGTGCATTTGATGTGGATTGCAGCAAAAACAAGCTAATTGCAGTGACAATGACAATTCTTAACCTCATCTCTCTCTCTCTAAGATTAGTGAACAACAACAATGTTGAGAGAGAGAGAAATGAAAATAACTGACCTCTAAGGGAATATATGTCTATCTGCCTTCTTTATATATAGAAAATGTTAAGTTTTTATTTATATGGCAGTTCAATTGGTTCTTGAGTGCAGATTTATTGCAAAAAAAAATATTACTCCCTTCGTCCCACTACACTTGACACCATACTTTTCGGCATTGGTGGGGCCCCACTCGAATTTTAAAAAATGCTTGGGTTATTTTAGTAATTTTCTAAAAAATAAATAGGTATGCTGATTTTGTTCAAATTCTTTTGACTTTTTATTACAATTCGTAAGTCTCTATTATATATGTTATGACATAAGCCAATGGACGCGAGAGAGATATAATGAATATAGATAAAAACACACAGAACACAAGAATTACGTGGTTCGCTAACGTCATGTTAGTTACGTCCACGGACAGAAGAGAGAAATTTCATTCATGGAGAGTGCAGAACAAATTTACAGAGGTAGGGAATAATACCACTACAATTAAGTATATATAAGTAAACCCTAACCCTAAACAGACTTGTCCAACAAGAAAAGCCAAACAGATTAGGCCCATAAGAAAAGCCCAAAAAACAGAATCTGCACAAATTCAAGGCATTCCAACAAATCTCCACCTTGACTTGAATCCTCTCACAGAAACAGAAAATACCAGATGCATCAACAAAGATGCCCAGACGTATGAAGCAACACACTCTTCATACACAAATGGAAAACACCATATGCATCAGCAAAGATGCTCAGACGTACGAAGCAACACACTCTTCGTACACAGATGTTGCCCAACGGCAACTAACAGAAAATACCAGACGCGTCAGTAAAGACGCCCAGACGTACGAAGCAGTTCATTCTTCGTACACAGATGTGCCCCAACAGGCACAGATTCCTCCTCTGCAAATTCGGTAGCCTTCTCCTCCAGATGGTCATCTCAACGTTTTCTGAATCCTCCGTTTTCATCATCGTCAACGACGCCCAGAGCCTTTGTCGTTTCAACAAAGCAGGCATCTTGATCTGCCACAGATTGAAACTATTCCTCCCGGTGAATTTATCAATATTCGCTATTAACCCAGACATCTCTCTCGCCGAATTTGCGGAAAACCCAGACATCTAAAAATGGCTCGTTACCGAAAAGTATATATTTTTGTCTTGAAATATTATTCAATTTTAATGGTTCCACCACTTTTTTAATCTACCTATAGAAAAGAAATAAATCACTTATAATGTTCTATAGAAATAAACCACTTATAACGAGACCATCTTCCTGACCAAGGAAGGTGAAGTAAATGATAATGGGGCTTCTACTAATTCACCGTCCCATTTTAGGTGACACTATCTTTATATTCAAATGAGAATTTTAAATGTAAACTTTATCAAGTGGTGAATTAAAAATGTCATCTTTTATAAAATATTGATACCATGTTCAAAGTGACTTTTTTTTCATAAATATATATATGTACAAGACAACAATGTTACATATTTATACTTGTGTTATAAAAATGTAATAAAAAAAATAGATAGTAGCCTAGCAAGGCATATGAGATAACTGGTTTGATGGTTACCTCATAAGGTCTGTTACTTATTTTTTTCCTTATAATTTTCTGAAAATATATATTTTTTTAACAAAAGCAATGACAATTATCAACATCAATGATATATTAGATCATTCATTTTAATTGCATTATGAGATTAATATTTATTAAAATAATTGAAGACTATAATGTGGACAATGTTACCTATTAACACTTTATATTCTTCCATCACTAGAATAACTCATATACACTGGTAATGTGACATCTAATGTCCACTTTTCAAAAGACTATTGACTTTGGAATTCTTACTAGTATTTGTTCCTACACATTTGATTTGACCGTGAGACCAAAGAACTGAAAGTTTCTTGATTTTTGTTTGCGAAAATATATAGGACCACCCAATACTCTAAAAGTGTGTACATGGTATACCCAATTTTCAAAATTGTTATAAATTATACACATTTCTTTTTTTAATAATTTATTTAATTAAAAAGTATCTCAAATTTCACGCCTCATCTGGTTCCTGCAGTCTGACTCATTTCTTTAATTATATTTTGACTTTGGAACAAAACCATAAAAACACACACATATACAAGATAATTTATCATTTAAGTTATTTAAATATTAAATTTAAAGTCTATCCAATCGATTAATTTATGATTCTAATCGGTCAAAAAAATCGATTAGAATCAAGTTCTTTTTTTTAAATTATTATTTCAGCCGATTAGAATGTTGTATTTCACGATTAGAATCATGATTGGAATCTATAAAGTACCGATTAGAATCAAGTTTTAAAAATTTATATGTATAATTTAGATGATTTTCTATTATTTGATACTGTTATTATTGATTAAAATCATAATAATTTTTTATTTTCTATTTTTAATTTTAAATCGACTAGAATGTTGTATTCTTACGATTATAATGTTTATTTTGTCTATTGGAATGTCAAAAAGTACCGATTAGAATAAGATTTTAAACTTTTTTTTTTTTACGTATAGTTTAGATGATTTTCTATTATTTGCTAATGTTATTATTTATTTTCTATCATGTTATAACTTTATTTTGTTAAGCTAATTTAGTTAGAATTCATGTTTCTAATCGATTGAAAACATGATTCCAATCGATTAGAATCACGAATGCTATCAGAACTCATGTTTCCGGTCCATTAGAATCATGTTTCCGATCGATTGGAAACATGATTTTTAATTAAATTTAGTACACAAATTACAAGACACACATTGCAATAAATTCTCACTTGCAAATAAATAAAAAATAATAAAGTAATGTCTTTGAATGTTGATAAAAATATATATTAAAATATTCAAATGGATATAGCTTGTAGTAATTTTAAAAATTGGATATACATTATAAATACCTTTTAAGAGTTGGGTAGTAAAGCATTTTTCTCTTTTGTTTTCCCAATTTTTTGAGAATAAATTAATTGTAAGATCATAAATTAGCGGTGAGTTTCAGGTTTATCTCATAAAATATTAGTTTGTGGCTAAATTCATAAAAAAAATTCAGAAAATTTTGTCAATAATTTATAAATGTTCAATTAATTTATCCTTACTATCGTAACGCAAAAGATTGAACCTCGATCAATTGCGTGAAAGAAACTCGATCTCTTCGACAGCTCAAACCCTAATTGCAAAAATTAGTAGTAGTAAATTTTGGGAGATTTGATTGCGTCTGCTCATATCCATTTCCTCGTAGACTGAGACTGTATTCGATGAATCGATAAGCCAACACCAATTCGCCGCCGCGCCGATATCTATCTTTTACGCAATCCACCGACGAAAAGGTAAAGCTTAGGCTACCACTTGCCGCCGCTTTAGCACGCACACACACGCACACGTTTGGGTGTGTGCGTTTTTTTTGGCAATTTACATTTACTCTTTATAACCGCCGCAGCAGATAAGGCTCACATTTCAAAGCAATATTATTAATTAATTAATATATTTAATTGCATTTTGTCCTTTTCTAAGATCGAATGGACGCGGGGGAGGTTGTAATTGTATTTGTATACACATCGAAATATCGAATTTCTGGGCCATCTTCATTGACCGTTTCCTTTCACCAACATCTCGCCCCATTGGCTCTCTTTCTCTTTCTTTATTTTTAATTTTATTTTTCCTATAATTGTGGGCTTCTTCTCAACTTCACAAATTTAAGTGAATATCAGGGAACCGACGCTATTTTGATAGATACCTCCATCTCTTTCACTCGCTCTACTCGATTCCAGTTCACAAAAAATAGAAAATTGGTGGGAAAAGCTTTCATTTGTGGTAGTAAGTATATTATATGGCTGTGGAATTTTGGTATTTCTGTGCAGTAGATCTCAATTTCGCAGGGTTATTGGAAAAGATCAAATCTTGAAATAGTAACAATGACGTGTATGTGTGTGTGTATATATACACATGGCTTGTATGTAGTGTTTTAATATATAGCTGAGATTATTGTATTTGGGGTATTCCAATTTGGCCTTTCAATTGCATTTAAAAGTGTATTTGTTTGCTGAATGTCAACTCATTTGTGTGTGAAGGGGTTATATAATAGAGGTATTGCACTTTAATGGGATTGTGATCACCTATAAATTTTAAGCTGCCATTCTCCTCCGGAGGCGTGTGGGAAGGAAGCCTCTTTTATCTCTCTTATTCGCCTTTCGGAGAGTGATGATTCAGGTAAGTATGTGTTAATTTGATTATTATTAACTTCATTTTATAATGATGAGGTGCAGATCTGGTTTTCTGTGTCATGACAAAAATATATGATTTCTTTTTCCCCCCTTCTGTCTTGTTGAGAAGGCTCTAATTTTGTCTTTTTTATATTTGGATCTAATCTATATTATTTTAATTTAATTGTCTTCTTTTGCTGTTAATTTTATTACTGCAAACTTGGTGTTCATAATTTCTCGAATGATGCTATCTTAGAGATTAGGTTTCAGCTTAAATATAAGAAAAAGGACATTTCTTTACTAAAAAAAACTCTGTTTTGGGCGTGTGTGGTTCCCCCTTTCAGATCGCTCTCGGAATTTTTTGATTTCTTTTAATGTTTATGTATTAATTACAATTTCTGAAAATTATATTGTTCACTTCTTTTTAGTTGGATGTAGGTAATGCTGTATTGGCTGCAACTTAGAAATATGAATATTTGTGATGTCCTTTGCACTGATTATGGCCTCTGTCCTCGCTCAAGAGCTCAACAGTATGACACTATGAAAACCTCTATAATTTGCACTTTACTCTTTTACTGAATTCTGCTAATATTTAGGCTAGGTTTGATCAATGCAACAAGAACTTTCAACTCGATAGAACCTTATAAAATTAATAATTGAACTTAAATTTATTCTTGTACACAGCACGTTTATTTATTAAAATCGAAGTCGTTTCTACTTTCTACTACATATTTTATTTTTGGTATGGCGAGCAATTTCCATTCACTCGGACTACTCAGTAAAGTTTTTATCCTTTTCCCTTCTGAATCTCCCGTGTTTCTTGTAGAAAGTGCTGATATTTCTTGTTGGCTTTTCAGAACATGCCTTTCAAGGACTTCTTCACCGAGTATGGTGAAGCAAATTTGTATGAAATCCAAGAGGTTGTTGGTAAGGGAAGTTATGGTGTTGTGGCTGCTGCAGTTGATACTCACACTGGAGAAAAGGTGGCTATAAAGAAGATCAATGACATTTTTGAGCATGTCTGTGAAGCTACTCGCATTCTTAGAGAGATCAAGCTCCTCAGGTTGCTTCGGCACCCAGACATTGTTGAGATTAAGCATATCATGTTGCCTCCGTGTCGGAGAGAATTCAAGGATATATATGTTGTGTTTGAGTTGATGGAGACGGACCTTCACCATGTGATCAAGACAAATGATGATCTTACTCCTGGCCATCATCAGTTCTTTTTGTATCAGTTGCTTCGAGCTTTAAAATATATTCATTCGGGTATACATTCATTGGATTAGTTCCATTTGTTCCTTGCACCTCTCTGCAGTTACTAAGAGCTCCTAATTTTCATTTTGACAGCAAACGTGTTCCATCGGGACTTGAAGCCCAAGAACATCCTTGCTAATGCAGACTGCAAGTTGAAGATATGTGACTTTGGGCTAGCTCGTGCCTCATTTGGTGATGCCCCATCTGCTGTTTTCTGGACGGTAAGTTATTTATCTGTGATTTCATGGAGGATATGTATCACCATTTAATTCTTTTAAATTTTCAGAAAAACAATATTCTTGGATGAGGCTATTTAATCACAAAAATTAATATCTATTGATTTGTTTATCTGTAGGATTATGTGGCGACCCGTTGGTATCGTGCTCCGGAACTTTGTGGTTCCTTTTTCTCCAAAGTAAGTTCCAAGTTTGCTGCTCTCTCTCTCTCTCTACAATTGAGCGTCTAGATTAGTAACAGTTAACTACAAAAGAAGGTTATTTCCTTTGATTAACAATGAGATGAGAAAGTCAACATGTTTGATTTGCTTAACATTGTTGGCTATTGCAGTATACTCCGGCTATTGATATCTGGAGCATAGGATGCATATTTGCAGAAATGGTGACGGGGAAACCATTGTTTCCTGGGAAGAATGTTGTCCACCAGCTGGAGCTCATAACTGATCTTCTTGGCACACCTTCTCCTGAAGCTATTTCGAGGGTTTGTTCCTTCCTCATCACTTCACTTTCTTACAGTGGAATTTCATGATAGATTAATTGTTGAAGTTGACGAAGCTTATTGTTTGACAAATTGAATTCTTTTCGGATTATAGATTCGAAATGAGAAGGCCCGAAGATATTTGAGTAGCATGAGAAGGAAAGCACCTATACCTCTGTCACAAAGGTTCCCAGATGTAGATCCCATGGCTCTTCGTTTATTGGAGCGTCTAATTGCATTTGATCCCAAAGATCGTCCATCTGCTGAAGAAGTAAGCTGGATTCCAATTTCCTTTAACCAAGTGCTCATTATTTCAGCTCCTCTAATTGCTGACCCAGTTTTGAGTTGACACGAGTGACCATATTTGTGCAGGCGTTGTCAGATCCATATTTTTACGGGTTGGCAAATGTGGAGGATGAACCGTCAACTCAACATATTTCAAAGTTTGAGTTCGAGTTTGAGAGAAGGAAGCTAACGAAAGAAGACGTGCGAGAACTAATCTACCGAGAGGTACGAGCATTACTAGTGATGTGTAAATGATATTATACTTGCATTAGCTGTTACTTACGTTGTATCTTAATTAAGCAAACAGATCTTGGAGTATCATCCCCAGATGCTCCAGGAGTACCTCCGTGGCGTGGATCAGATTCACTTTATGTATCCAAGGTCGGGCAATTAAAAGAATTTGTGTTAACTCTGGTTTGACACAAGAAAATTCAAGCGCTTTATTCGTCCTTAATTAATTACATTACGTTCATATATATAATATCTCAGTCAATTTTCTTTTCTCTTGCTGCGAATTTCATCCGAGTCGTTTTCTTTTCTGTATGACCTGTTTGTTCCCTTGTACATTCATATGTGATTAGCATTAAGTGTATGCTGAAGTGATTTCTATGTTGATTGGGAGATCGATATATGGCATATTTATCATTCAATACTATCCTCTTAAACTAGACCTTATGGATTTTTCAGTGGAGTCGATCAATTTAAGCAGCAGTTCTTCCGCTTGGAGGGACAAGCAGGCAAAATAGGCAGACCACCAATGCGAAGGCGCTATGCTTCTCTGCCCAGGTAAGCTGTTTTCTGATGTGGCTTAGTATGGTGCAGCACGTTCCATTTAGATACTGAATTTGGTAGCTGCAGGGAACGTGTGTGTGGGCTCATCGACGAGGAATCGGACACAAGTGACTCCAGAAGTCAAGCCGTGGTGCCAGTTCCACGTCCAGTCGTACAGAATCCATTGGAGGTCAAAAGATCAGAAGCGAGTGTAAAAGCAAGGCAAAGTGATCATAAGAAGACGTGCTATAGTGCTCGTTGCTTGCTAAGAAGTGATAGCATCAGCGCTTCCAAATGTATCGGAGTGCAAGGAGAAGACTACCTGTGAGGTGAGGCGCGTGTATGTCGATCTTAACTGTCTGAATCGGTTATAGGAGGCTGATATATATAGCTGCTGCATCTTGTTTCGCTGATCAGGTGCAATCGCCTCGCATTAGGATTTGGGTCGATCATCATTGTGCGTAGGATCTGATAGCGACAGTGTTTGTGTTAATGTTATGTACAAGTTGGTTGGGTTCCAGTTTGCTGGAGGAAGAAGATGTGGTGGAGTGCTTCAATAATGATAATGTGTTAGTTATGTGCAAGATTCTTGATTAAAATTGACGCTTTGTTTTCTTGTTACATCTAAGTGTTGTGTGTATCATCATTTCATAGTTTCATTATTTACATTGTAACCATTGAACAATTCGTCTAGACATCTGATGGTTGATTCATGAGATGCTGTCATGAAAATGATTTGCACTTGTTTTCACGTATTGCCTTGTCCTTGTGTAACCTCATTTTCAAATTCAGATTGGTTTTCTTCCTCCGTTTGCCACTTTTTTCTTTTTTTTGTCCGTTCACAAATTATGTCATTTTTCATTTATGGTAATATTTCAATCTACTTTTTCAACTCCTAATATATTATTTGTCATTTTTCATTTATGGTAATATTTCAATCTACTTTTTCAACTCCTAATGTATTTTTTTAATTTCATACATAATTTTAATTAAGTCAACAAAATTATTAAAATCTGTAGCGGACAAAATGTAGCGAAAGGGTCATGGACGGAGAGATTACTAACAATAGCTTAGGTTTAACATAAATTGAAGTTAAAATATTTTTTTTTTGTAACTATGAATAAAGTATACATTATTATGATTATCAAAACGGAAAATCAACTACCTTATTTATTCTTTCAAAACGTGCATATAAAAAGAAAAGAGAAAACTGACTGTTAAATTGTGAACTACTACTATATACACTAAAGTACAATGATAAAATGAATTTTGGATCTTCGTAATTAAATATTTGAACTTTCATTTTTCGCACTTGGGACTAACACAATTTTTCGGGCGGCCGTGAATATGGCTCAACATCGAATTTTTTGTGGGAAAGGACATCGCTTGACATGGAATTTCTTAAGTCACGTAGGAAAAATTAATACTGAGTTAGATTTCCACCCGCCGGAAAAATAAATTGAATCGTAATTGCAAAATATTGGAAGTTCATGTGTTTAATGTCAAGATCCAAAAGTCGTATTGCAATTACATTTTGAGGTATAATTTGTGATTTGTTTGACAACTTTCCCAGAAAAAAATAATATTAAAAAGCTAAACTCAAGCATACCCGGAGGATACAGCCTTGACCGAAGCCAAAAGGCGGGGGTGGGAGATCAAAACCTATGGCCAGAAAAAGAAATGTTGGTAGGATCAAGGCTAAAAACGAAGGACACAACCAAACAAAGGGAAGAACAACAAAGAACAAGAACAATAACAATAACGGGGACCTTGCAAAGGCAGGCTCGACTGGGCTTGCATGCATCGGAGCACAAGGACGACGAGTGTTAAGGCCGTTGGGCATGGACCACGCACGTAGCGAGACACACCAGGTGCGGGCCACATGGTGCGTGGGAGGTGGAGCTGGAGCAAGTCTGATCAATTACCAATAAATTTAAAGGTCGCGATCACCGTGGATTGGAATAAGAGACCTTGGACATTGAGCATTAACCACTCTACTACTAGGAAAAAGACTAATCGAACTGACAATGGACTCAATAAGATGGGAGTATTGGGCCCGCCCGGCTCCTTGGCAGCCAATGGGAACCCAAGGTAGCGAGTCGAAAGTTCTCCGAAGGTCTTACCTTCTTATCAGGGGCGAAGGTAGGGGCAACGCATGCCTTGGCGTCCGCCCAACATTTTTTTTATAATGTTATAATATTGATACTATATTTTGTATTTTTCTCATATTTTATATGTAAATATATAGTTTCGCCTGTACAAACTTGTTTCCAAACGCAAAAATATAATTTTGCCCTCCGTCCTGCTTCTTATAATGGAAATGATTACGAACATTGACAACAAGCGAGTTTTTCGAAAAGTGACACATGTCATAATCCAATGCATGAAGCAAGGTTGGAAGCCAAAGCCGCGGCCATAGCATTCCTCAAGTCACACAAAATGGAATCATATGTATTTCTTCTAGAGGTTGATTGTAAGCATGCATCAAATCTAAATTGTTGTTTCCTCATAATTTTGAATAAAGCTCATGCGATAAGAAAATATTATGAGTAATATTTCTTCCCCTAATAAAGCCCAAATAGGCAGAGTCATCATTAGGGATGGCAGTGGACCTGAGATTCGGTCTGAATCCGAGGATCCAGATCCGTTTTTTAGGATCTGGAGCATCAAATTTTCGGAACCGACGAATTTGGACCGGATCTGGACCACTAGCAAAATTCACGGATCTCGGATCTGTATTTTAGTGGATCCATCCCAGATCCGATCCAGATCTGGCTCGTTGATCCATATTATTAATAATATTTTTTTTTATAATTATATGCATATAATATATGTATATATTATATTTTTTTTTATATAATTATATATATAATATAGGTATATATTATATCTATTTTCATTATAATTAATTTAATTTATCTAACATTAATTTCATTATTATTATTATTATTTTTAATTTATTTATTTTTAAATTCAAGTACATGGATCTCAATTTTTTGAATCCAACGGACGTGAGCCGGATCTGGACCCATTTTTTTTTTTCCGGATCCGGATCTGGACCAAGATCCAGTACAAATCCGAACTATTGCCATCACTAATCATCAAGATCATGCAAGATACGAGCTAACCGATTGGCCAAATCTTTGTGACGACTTTTAAACGTTAGTTTCCATCCAAATATATATTTATTATTTTCAAATATTTCTTTAACTAAAAAGTATGAAACGTTAGGTTAATAGCTCTAGACAAACTTAAATGGTCAATAAATTCGTTATCGAACAAATATTAGTTAAATACATCTCATCCAACGTTGTGAACCAAATAAGTTTGATTGTGAATGATAAGAAACAAAGCCAACATTACAAATTCTGAAAAGTATATCATGTCAGAACGTACAAGAATGATGAATAAATTTGAAATACATGGATAGATACATAATCCAATTCACAAATACACCAATTATTTGTTCCGTACTTCATAATCCACAAACAATGTATATTTATTAGTACAACGAAAATAAACTTATTGAAGGATCTGATTATATCATATTAACATTAGATGGAAGAATTATTTAAAAAAAACATTAGATGCAAGACTATATCAAAACTAATGGAAGAAATAGACTACTTTAATAAGAAAAACTTCATCCACATTTTCCCGAACCAATTTGTGGCATCAGTTCCAAGTTCCAAATCCGCTCTGCTCTGCATATGCTAGATTTGGATATTAGTAGCAAAAATTTAAAAGAAAACATAATAATACCTTAATATAAGAGCCGAAAAGGCTATATTTAATCACACTTTCTATCATCAGAATATAGCTAAATTTCAAGACTCTAATAAAAGGGCTCTAAATAAAATATAAGTCCATTGAAGCAAAATCATAATCATTTAAAATAAGGTTGCTTGGGAAACTGTGTGAGCCTAATGAATCATTCAAGATATTAACTGATTCATTAAGCCACACAATTTCTGAAGAAACCTTATTTTTGAATAAATTTCTTAACTTCAACTAACTTATCTAAATAAAGCCCCTTAATTAGAATCCTGAAAATAGCTCTCCCAGACTCGTAAACGTAAGTTGCTGTTACCACCACCACCAACAACTTCTTTGACTATTGATGTAAGGAGTGGTTATTCAATCAAGTTTATAGATATTTGAAGAAGATTCTAGATTAGGGTTTTCATAATTTATGTATGGGCTACATATGTTTATATTGGACCCAAATTTTTAATTCTCATATAAGTGATAAGTTAATCTTTAGAGCAGAATAAATCACGTGGAATAAAATTATATGAATAGTTTTAAGTCAAAATTCGTTATGCCTAAATTGGGAAAGCCATTACAGTACAACTTTTTATAGCTAAAAATTTCTTCGCAATTTAAAGAAAGTTGGAAGCCATTTTTACAAAATAAAAGCGAAGGGTAATCTATAAAAACGCATCAATCCGTACACATCCAAACTGACAAGATTGATTAGAATCAATCCGTTCCAAATCAAGAATATCAAAAATTCCCAATTGGAATAGATTTCGAATGTAATGTAATGGCGTTTGGAGGCGGCTTTGTGGAGAGCACCAAATTGAGCTATCAGTGACAAAACGCAAATTTAATCACTTGAAAAAACCCCAAATTGGAAGCACAAAGCCGTACTATGATGCCACTGTTAATGTAAAGGCTAAATTTTGCAGGGCAGCCTGCAGAAAACCTGCAGGTATTTCAGAGCCACGAACGGAATCCGCTCACGCTCTCCCCTTTCTGCATTTTAGCCCAAATCCAAACCTAATCAGAAAGCAGAAACTCAATTCTTAAAGAAAAAACTCAAACCGACGGGAATCGAGGACCGGCTGCGGCGGAGATTGGGATTTTGCGGCGGTGGCGCAACACATAAACCCTAATTATTCTGCTCAGCTCGTGAGGATGGGCCTCTACTTATAGTTGTATGAGTAAAATGGGTAATTGCTTTGACATCCCTCTACTCTTCTTGAATTACAGTTTAGTCTTACCCTTTTGCGATGATTGTTCTTTTTCAGGGGCTATTTTGCTAGTTTCTGAAACAGTAGGGATAGTTTGTAATTTTGGGGTTATTTGATTTTTTTTTATTTTTTTATTTCCTCAATTCAAACGTATTTAATTTCAAAATTTTAGCCCCAATTCTTTGCGATTACAGTTACAGAAGCATTTATCCGCCACCCATGGCTCTCATTACCCACTAGCTCTCCAGCGTCCCCAAAGTTGGTATCTTTCTTATTGCCATAGCCGATGCCGCTTGTGATTTTTTTTTTTTTTTTCTGAATTTTATTTTACCATTTCAACTCCTGCATGGCTTGCTTGGCCTCAGCTGTATTTGTTTATCTGATTAAGTTTTATATTCATTTTTCGCTTTATTTTTTCCTTGCGATCACTGTGTCAGTAGCTATTGATCACAATTAGCAGCTTTTGTGCTTAGTTTGAGTTTACTTCCAAATTATTTGGAGTTTTTTGTCGAAGCTTTGTTGCATTTTTCTTGGTTTCAGCAATTTTGCAGTTTATCCTAGAACTTCCTTTCTTGAGATATATTGAATTTCTATTTCATAATGAGCTAGTGCAGATGACATTTATGTGTCTTTATCTAATCCTGCTAGGTTAAGTTTCATTTCTGTTTAATATGATCCCAACAGAGCTTCTGTTTGTTTCCTTACCGTACATTTCCCCCCTCATATAATTGAATCTATGGCTTTGCAGTTTCGATGGCTGCATCATCTAGGCAGATCTCTTTCAGCTTGTTATCCTTTTGTTTATGGCAGTGACACCATTGGCTTTACAATTGTCTATCATGGTATGGGGGTTGCCTACATTTTTCCTTTTGTTTCAGTGCCAACAGAGCATCTTCTTTGCCAACTTATAAAATTAAACTTTGTCCGATAGGGTTTCAGTGATAAATGCTTGCGGCATGCTGTGAATTTTGAAGCTGAGAGAGCATGCTGGGGTATTTTTGGAAGATGTCTGAGGTTATTGGCCTTATGCTATACGGTTCATGTTGTGATTTTTGATTCAGTATCTTATGAACATCCGTCGTTTCTATGCAGGTTTAACAATTTTCTTGCACCGAATAATTTAACATCAAGCTTTCGATCAAAGCATAAGTTTCCTGAAAAATTGTTGAAGGGTTTAGATGGTTTTGAGAAGGTAAATGTCTCTGAGTAGTAAAAGATGCTTGAAAAGGTTGCATGGCAGATGGCTTATGAACTAACACAAAGGTTGCAATAGTTGACCCATTACTTTCAAGTAAACTAACACATCCTTGTTTTTTTCTTAATGATCTTTTTCCATTGTTTATGAATTACTTATAGTAACTAACTTATTCTTCCCAATTGCTTTAGCTTCTCCTTGATTTCTTGGTGTGAACAGTGAAAAGTGATAAGAATAGCATTGTTACTTATTTTAGTAGTGCTTATCGAAAATTTGTTTCTCCTGTGTCGGGACTTTAATGTGGTGGTATAACTTGTTTTTCTTATAGGAATCAGTTTTCATTGCTTACAATAGTCTTGATGGCTTAATTGGGAATAACATATCAAGAGAGAAATTCAGAGAGAATTTTAAAGTTGGAAGTGCTGAATTTGATGCCACCTTGACCTGCAAACAATTCCCTTCCATCTCTTTGGGTTGCTTCCCAACTGTGGAGTTGTATGATGGACCTACATATAATACTCAAACCACAGAATCATTGGTGCCTCAAGTTCTTGAAGAAAGCATTCCTAGTCGTGTTGATGCAAATTTGTTGGATCCAAATTTCATCAACCAAAACCTGGATGCGTTATATGTGGAGGTTTCAAATATGAATATGCATCATAACCTGGAAGATGACGTCAACAAATCAACTACAAGTTCTCAGTCACTTGATTGCAAGACAGAACCCAGAACTGCTTTGCAATTGAGTGCAGATGAACCCTGCAGCAATGCTCTCCCTGAGACCCACTTACCTGCTGTTTCAGTGGCAAAAATACTTGATGAAAGCATCACTTGCATTGGGCTTAGCAAACGACAGTGCAGTCAGCTAGAAAACTGTGGCTTTTACACGGTGAGTTATCCAATGATTAGTTCCAATACAGCTGCATTTTGCTTAAGATTAATGCTTGATGCTTCTTTTAATCTACTTGTAGTTGCGGAAGCTGCTACATCATTTTCCTAGGACCTATGTTGATTTACAGAATGCTGAGGTGGATATTGATGATGGTCAGTACATGATTTTTGTTGGGAAAATCATGTCTTCTAGGTAAGCTTTATCTATTTCTGGGCATATGTTTCTATTTTGATACTGAAATGGTTCCTTTGATGTTCTCTGAAGCTTCTGACTGAGATCCTGACAAAGCACTTTTTTCACGCAGGGGGATCCGGGCTAGTAGTTCATTCTCATATCTGGAGGTTGTTGTGGCTTCTGATATTGCAGATATTGAGCCAAATGCTAATGGAACAGCTGATGGAGTTGAAAGGAGCAAGCGAACTATATATTTGCATTTGAAGAAATTTTTCCGCGGAACTCGTTTCACATGCATGCCTTTCCTTAGAAGTATTCAGGGAAAGCACAAGGAGGGTGATGTTGTGTGCGTCAGTGGCAAGGTTGAGTGGTTTAAATGAGTAATATATGAATTTTGAATTGCTGCTGTACACGTGTCAATCAAATGTTCGACTTTTTGAAGGTCCGCATCATGAGAAGTAAAGATCACTTTGAAATGAGGGAGTACAGTATCGATGTGGTTAACAATGAAGGAGATTCATGTGATCTTGCCAAAGGGAGGCCTTATCCCATATATCCTTCCAAAAAAGGTCTTAGCTCTGACTTTTTTAGGGACATAATCTCAAGGTTTGTCTTGTGCATCTCTATCTCATTAATAGCTATTTATGTTTCATTGTTTTCTTAGTTCTGTTTTGTTAAACTATATGCGGGAAACATATTGTGGGATTAATTTTCTGTATATTCATCAACTCATAATGCACCTATATATAATACAAGATCCTAACACTAAAAGAACTAGGAATCCTAACATAACTAGGAAAGCTAATTAAAACGTAATACTAAATTACCATAATCAAAACTCTACTAAATACTCCCTCCGTCCCAATTGTGTTGGCACCTTATTTTTGGGCACGGAGATTAAGGAAGTGGTGCTTTTGCGTGTAAAGTGATGGGATCCACTAAGTTGACTAATTTTTTAAGGCAATTTTTTTTACCTCTTTTAGTATGTGCCATTACTAATGGTACAAACTAAAATGGAAAGGGTGCCAACACAATTGGGAAGGAGGGACTATATATTTCCTACATGTTTATCTATGTATGTTTCCAGAAACCGTCAACTGCAGTTGATCCTTTATGATCTATTTATGCCTTATCTTCAGTTTTCCCTTAATAATGTTTCTAATTTATTGTTCATTTTAGCAAACCTATACTATTAATATAAATAATAAACAATTGACTTAGGATTTTGCCATCGTTTTGTCTATATATTTCTCAATGTTGGTAGATTTGACATGCTTAGTTTATTTTTCATTTAGTTTCTTTTGTTTAATGCTGATCTGGTTGAAGTATGTATTCTTTCCCTAATGCAGTGAACATGTATAATTTTTCAGAGCTTTGAAGATGTTGCCAGGTTATCTTGATCCACTTCCTAAGGATGTTATACAGGATTTTCAACTACCATCACTCTCTGATGTATGTAGAGTTGTAGACTGGCTTTAAACTTTGCCGTTGTCTTTTTTTTTAAGGACCACTTAGGATTTAGCTTGCAGACACTGCTTTAGTTTCCCAAATTGCATAGTTGGTCTTCCATTTTGATATAAGCTATCTGCATGTATTGTTAATGATGCAGGCCTATATTGGGATTCACCAGCCTACTAGTTTTAGAATGGCTGACTTAGCTCGTAGAAGGCTTATATTTGATGAGTTCTTCTATCTTCAGGTATTTGTAACATTATTCTGTTAGCATTTTACTTCTTCATTATTGATGTTTTTTATTGATGGACTTCTGATGAAAATGAAAAACTGAGACTCTTATTGGATTAACAACATCAAGCCATGGATGGCTACTGTTCAGTTTATTTTACTTATACCTGGTGTTCCAGAGAGCATGTTTCCTCCAGTTTTTGTGAAAAATACAAATGTATTTGTTTGTTTCAATGATTTTCCTTTTTGAACTTTTTTTTGATTAAGTTGGGAAAGTTATTCCAAATGCTTGACGGTCTTGGTACGAAGTTAGAGAAAGATGAATTGCTTGAGAGGTACATGAAACCAGAGCTGAACACTAGACTTGTGGAAGAGTGGGCCAGTATCACGAAAACCTTCATGAAGGTTCTTCCATATACGCTTACAACCAGTCAGCTCCAAGCAACGTCAGAAATCATATGGGATCTAAAACGACCAGTTCCAATGAATAGGCTCTTACAGGTTTGGTTTTATCTTATTAATCTAGATTCTTCTTTTAAATTTCTTTCTGTTTCCTAAAATCAATTGAATTTTTCTCTTGAAAAATATTACCCATTTCCTGAAGATACATTGTGCATCTAAACTTCTAAAGAGGTTTAACCAAGATGACATACCCAACCACTGAATTCCCTATGTGGGGTGCTATACTTCCCAACGACCTACCAGCCTTGTGGCAGCTAATTGCCAAATAATACTATCATTTCATCTGATATAAATAAGAAAAATATATTCTGAACTACTTTTACTTCAACCTGGTTGGTGTATTGTTCAGCTTTTTCGTCCTCACTTTTGCCTCTTCTTATTCCATTCTTTTTGGGGCCTTGATAGGGTGATGTTGGGTGTGGGAAGACTGTGGTAGCATTTTTGTCATGCATGGAGGTAATTGGCTCTGGATACCAGGTGAGTGATTATAACTTGTACTCTTACATCTCGTTTAACATAGTGAAATGCCTTGCTTCATTGGTTTAAACTATCTCCAGGCAGCTTTTATGGTTCCAACAGAGCTGCTAGCCATCCAGCACTACGAGCACCTTCTTGGCTTGCTTGAGAAGTTTGAAGATGCCAATTTAAAGCCTTCTGTTGCTCTATTGACAGGATCGACCTCAGCAAAGAAAGCAAGAGTTATTAGACAGGTAGTTGCAGACCATCCTTGTATGTTCCTGGCATGGCATGTCATTTCATATTTTCCAACTGTTTTTTAGGGTCTTCAAACTGGAGATATCTCCATGGTCATTGGAACTCATTCTTTAATAGCTGAAAAGGTGGAATTTTCAGCTTTGCGCATAGCTGTAGTAGATGAGCAACATCGCTTTGGTGTTGTTCAGAGAGGTCGCTTCAATGGCAAGGTATCTCTTTGCTTCAAAACTTCCTGAAATGGTTTTGGATACTTCTGTAGAAGATGAACTGTAGGAAAGTAGGTTTTCAAATAAAAAACAAATTAACCTTATTAACGTGTTATTATGCACAATTAAATTGCAAATCCTCGTTCTGTCATATGGGAAATTCTTACTAAGTCTGCGGGCCATTGATCATGTCAAATACTCACATTAGCTCTTGATTCCCCTGCTGCTCTTTTTCTGAAAAGTTTGTTTTTGCAGTTATATTTCAACAATATAACTTCCCAACTGAAGTCGACTAGTTCAAGTGACTCTGCGGAAAATGATGTTAGCATGGCTCCCCATGTTCTGGCAATGTCAGCCACGCCGATACCGAGGTCGCTTGCTCTGGCATTGTATGGCGACATGTCCTTGACTCAAGTATATGCTCTTCTATTTGGAATATCAATGAGTTATCCCAGAACTCATGACCTTCTCGTATCTTGTGCTCTAGTTTGAAATTTATATTTCTATGCCCTTAAATGACAGATTACAGATTTACCTCCCGGGAGAACTCCCATTGAGACATATGTTATCGAAGGAGACGAAGTTGGATTTGACAAGGCTTACCAGGTAAACCTTTTAATGTAAACAACTCAATTCCCTGCATTCACTTCCAAATGTTGAAAATTCATAATTTTAGTTCCTTTCACAAAAGTTTAGGTGCTAAATGCTAATGGAAGTGAAACATTGATTTTATGTGCGTTCATTAACTAAATGAATTATAATTACCCAATAATATTTTCTTTAATTAGAATAATGAGAACTATGTCCTCAGAAATTATTTGACATCTTGAAAGTTGAAAGTGAAAGAGTTGGCTTGAAAATAGAAAAATGTAAACAATAAAAATATGTGAAACCTGCATGGTTGTCTTTTTGGGGACACACGAGCGGTGGACCTTCCTTGTGTAAAAAGGTAGAGTTCTCGAGTTCAACCCCATTTGCACTCTTCTCCCCCAACTAGAAAAGAGCTGGAAGGTTCAAGAAATCTGCAGGGTAACTCACAAATAGCAAAAATGGACTGTTTCTATTAAGATCACATTGCCAAGAATATTTAGTAAGATTTACAAATAAAAATAAAAAATCAATGAAATTATTGTGTGTTTTTGCTTTTCTAACTTTTCCAATTGCATACCTAAGATGTATACTTTGCTGAAAAGATAATGTAAAAATCTGTAATCATTAATTTGTAGGTTTTGGTGCTAGTGGATATCACATCAAAACTTTATCTTTTTGTTGGTTCAGTATATCCATATAAAAAAGTCGATATAGTTGCTACAAAGATCACTTTGTGTGGAATGTTATGAATTTTCTCTCATATGCCTGATGATAATGAATGATCTAATCTACTCAGACAACTTGAGTGCACAGCACCACTACTGCCACCTCGCCACTCAGTTCCTGTTTCCACATAGCTCTGTTATAATCTTCTCTTTTTGGTACTATTAGAATGCCGGTGTGACAAGTGCCTGTTTGGAATTTGGGATTTACGACATTTGCTATTTGCAAGTCTTACATTTATCTTATATGTATGAAATTTTCATCATATATAAGTGCAATGTAGTCGTGTCGTGATAAGATAGGATTTGCAGCAGAAATTCCTATATATTCCGGGTGGCTGGTCTAAATGCACCCATATTGACCTGTTCTTGTCGCATGTGTAGCCTAAGCTTTTGGACACGATCAAGTGAGTTGGAAGAGAGTTTCAAATGAAAACTGCTTGAGGAATGTGACCTATTATGTACAAGAAATTAAACATCGATCCTTTAGGCATAATATGAATTAATAACTTGTTATGAAGTTAGGATTTCGGTAATGAGTTTGAGTTTTTCAGATGATGTTGGAGGAGCTCGGAGGAGGAGGGAAAGTGTATCTCGTGTATCCTGTAATCGACCAGTCCGAACAACTGCCTCAACTTCGTGCTGCTTCAGCTGATTACGAAGCTATCTCCGAGAAGTTTTCTGGTTACAAATGCGGGTTGCTACATGGTAGAATGAAGAGCGACGAGAAGGAGGAAGCACTGAGGCAGTTCAGATGTGGGGAAACAAAAATCCTTCTGTCCACACAAGTAATCGAAGTGGGAGTTGATGTGCCGGATGCATCGATGATGGTGGTGATGAATGCAGAGAGATTTGGAATGGCACAGTTGCATCAGCTCCGAGGCAGAGTCGGACGGGGAGAGAGGAAGTCGAAATGCATTCTGCTGGCGTCCACGAAGTCCAGCCTCAAACGGCTGAAGGTCCTGGAGGAATCCAGCGACGGCTTCTACCTCGCGAATATGGACCTCGTCCTGCGCGGGCCCGGGGACCTGCTCGGTAAGAAGCAGTCGGGTCACCTGCCGGAGTTCCCCGTTGCTAGGTTGGAGATGGATGGGAATATTCTTCAGGAAGCTCATCTTGCAGCTCTGGTGAGTCCACCTCAAATGATATAAGCTAAAATCTTTTAAAAAAACACACACACACACAAAATGTTGAATGTTGCATTGCATTGTTTGTTGTTGGTTGCAGAAAGTTCTGGAGAGGTGTGATGATCTGGAGAAATTTCCAGACCTCAAAGCTGAGCTTAGCATCAGACAGCCTCTCTGCCTTTTAGGAGACTGATACATAACATAAAGGGGAAGTCTTTTTCTTGCATTTTCATGAGTTTTTTTATGTATATATCTCCCTATCCTAATCCATGATTAGAAATGAGATAATGAGGCTAAGTTGCAGTGGTGACGTCATATACACCTAGTGCTGACGTTTGAAATTGGTATGATAATCTAATCTTGTAGAATTAATAGTTAGTTACAACGTATTTAAGGTGGAGTCTCTCATGGTGATGGTGTTGTAATTGTTGGAGAAATTTGAGCTGAGTTGAAGAAGCAAAGGAGTTTAAGTGGGACCCATGTGTTATCCACTGATGATGCAGTGTTGGGCTGCCGACGCCGTGGGCCCCATCGTCTCCCTAATTTGATGTGAGCATTGGCCCTCCACCCCTATTCCACCTTAACATTGTGTTAATTATTATTAGACTTTGTTTCTATGCTGTAAATTATAGTGTTAATCTTGTGTATATATGCTCATATTGTTAAGTTTCAATTACAGTATTAATATGCATATATTGGCCGATCGGCTATCTCGAGCTAGTTGATTGATCGATTATCTCATATGGTCGACTAGCAATTGTTCTTTTTGTTGTTGCACTTTTCTGACTCAAGTACAAATGTATAAAAATATGTAAAACTTTTTGGTTTTGCACGTATATTAGGAAGGGTAATCTATAGCAATTTTGGGCATATGATCAATGTTTCACAAAAAGAGAGGCATTTTTAAGTGAAGATTTAGCGAAGTAGGCATTTAAATTACTTTTGTATACGTGCATTTTGGATTTTATTATACTTCACTATATATCTGAAATGCCAGCAAACATATTATTATGTTTAATGACTGGAAAAGCACCTTAAAAGCAAAACTTGAAATCATCTGTGTAAAGTGAACTTTATTTGTCGGGCTCAAAATTGAGAAATTTCCTAAAATTTAAACCATACCTTGATATGTACATGTGATTATATAATTGTGTAATTGTTCCTAAAAGAATTAGTGTAATTGTTCTTAGACGAAGAAAAGTGCTAAGTTCAAACTATGTTCATGAATACCACCTACGACGAAGTGAACCATTTTCATTTGTTTTTTTTTTGTTGAGAAACAAACAAAATTAAAACCACTTTTCTTGACAAGCTAACAACTACAAATATGATCTTCAGTTTTCAATTCTTAATTACCTCGACTTTATTTAATAAATTAATTTTTCCGTGATTGCGGTAATTACCTTGCTTCAATTAATGAGTATCTCATTTTGATGTTATGACTCCATCACCGCCCACCGGATGATGGTACAAAACTTGTGAATATAAGTTAAAATCTTTTCTTTTAATTGAAATTAAAAAAAAACAATAATTCAAACTCTGGAAGGTGAGGTATAACTTTTTTTTATGTAAGATAAGGTAATTAAATACCACATGGATTAGGGTGAGGTCAAGAAACTGAGATATGATTGCTTGACTAGTTCCAATGTAAATTGAACTATATTTTAGCTGCCTTCGAGAAAAATGAATGAATATTCTACGCAGATTATTCTGTACAGATATCCATTTGGTGCAACTATACATATTTTTGTTCCGTTATATGCATAATTTTATTTTTATTATATGCATAATTATATTTTATAGTAGTATAGGTTAATATGCATATTTCCGTTTTATGTCTGCACCATGCTAAGCAACCCCCCTCCCCCCTACCATAGACTTTAATTATATTCTAAAGTTGTTGATAATGTTTTTGCCATATCACCCTTCGTCGTGGTTAGAATAGCTCTCTCTATTGTCCGTCCAACCGTCAAACATAGTTATAATTCATGTAAGTTTTGATATTTAAGTTAATTAATATTAATGTGTTGGACTACTTTAATGTGCAAAATATATATTTATATGAGGTGGATTCGTGTACCTAACCAAAATTTCATTCTCATTTTACCCCTATCACACTAGAATTTAAGGCGTTGTATATATACCTTCGGGGTACATGAGTTTTTGTGTTATATATTTGTATTTTTGTTAATAATGAAATTGTGTATATCATTTTTAAACATATTAATTGTTACGACTAAATACAAATTAATAATGATATGTAGATTAAATTTCTGCGTTAGCCACTGCGGATGGATATCCAGAAGACCAACTCAATATTCATTTGTTTGACTAAAATTAAAATGAAAGATATCATTGTATTTCTTCGTCTTACAAGAAAATATATATAGTTTAGAAGACTACAATATGAACAAGAGAATCATATATGGACTCATGCAAATTGGCCGTAGAAGAAAACCCTTAATTTTTTTTTTCTTTTCGCGGTCACAAGTTTATAGAATTGAGGGTCAAGTTAGCTGAATTTTCTTTCTTTTGAAATTGTCAACATACTATTCAACTTTTGAATGAGTTCCTACATTTATCTTTTTATAATGCACCATCGAATATTTAATCTTTCCATTTCAATTATTATAAGAATTTAAGTTCCATATTCACTCTGTTTTTTTTAGGGAAAGCATTTTGTTCTTAATTTTAGTGGTCGTGTAGAGTTGGTATTTGTCTTTTATTTCCTGGCTTAGAATATAATAAGCTATGCATGCATGTGCATTCTTGGAAAATTGTTAGCTTAATTTCCAAGAAACAAACGAATTATAACTATGAACTAAAAACTTATTGCAAATATTATCTTTTTTTTCTTTTTTCTTTTTCCGCAGACATCTTTAACTTAATTGCAACTGATTTAGTATAAAATCACCTTATCGGAATAAAGTCGGTAAAAATAATATCATTGTAATGAGTCGCACTCTCGCATCAAACTAAGAGGGTTTTTGATAGAGTTTATAACCTCTTTAAAATAATTTATAAGTTGTTTAGGAATTTATTAAATTTTATAAAATGTTTGGCACATAAGCTCTTAATCAAACAACTTATAAATTATAAAAATAAGTTTCAATATCTTGTAAGCTCTCTAAAAAATGAATTTCTCAGTTTCAAATTATTTTTTCATAATATTATAAACAATAATTGATTTATCAAAATAGTTTTATTATGGTAAATATTTACATCGCCTTCCAATTTTATTTTTCAATTTTATTTCTCTAACTATGACTTTTTAGCTCTAAACTCAGAATTCATTCTCTAACTTATATTAAATTATTTTTATAAACTCTTAAGACATCCAATAAACTATTGAAACTTATAAGTCCTCTAAGATAAGCTTAGTTAAATACCTCATAAGTCTGAATTTTATTATAGCCCCACACAAAAATACCGTCGAATGCAAATAAAATCCTTTTCTTTTACAATCACACTCATGTTCAAATGGAGTTGTACTAATTGCTTTTAATTGAACTATATAATTAATAACGCATCTTTAAACAAATAACCATAAAATTTAAATACTTATCCTTTTAATTATTGCTTTTAACCAATAAAGTTTAAATCCTTAGAGAAGTTGGTACATATTCTGAATATTAGTTTTTATTAGAAATATTAACCATTTTCTCAAAATTAAATGGCTTAGTCAGTCACATTTTACATAATAATAAAATTAGGAAATAAGTGTGGGGAAATTCATAATAAAATGATCTATATTTGTATCATTAAACTATTATAGATAATCCTTACGAGTCAATAATAGTAGTTCGGACTACAGTAACTACCAATGAATATCTAAAATATATACATACAAATATAATATGGTTATATTATACTAGTATGAACCTACACACACGAGATAGAGAGAGAGAGAGAGAGTGTGTGTGTGTGTGTGTGTTTTAATTAAATTTTGATGGTGTTTTTGCCAATCATTTCATCAGCTGACTTATCAACCGACAAATCGGGCTGAAACAAGGGGACCCTCACCTGCTGCTGATGCTGCTTTTATTTGTCACACCCAACTTTAATAGCATCCAAATTGATACCAAGTAATAAATTAATTCAATAGTAGCCAAATTAAAGTGCTCAAACGAAGAAAAACCGTTTCCCCCCGAGTGCTGAATCATATCATATCATTTATATATATATTTGAAATCAATCTAATTTAGCCATTTCTCTTGCTTTCAACAACTCCCTTATTATATTTTTGACCTTTTGCCACTTAATTACCTTTGTGCATTTCCTGTCTCCATTTCTCCTTTTACTTTTTTGCTTTTGTCTGAATATATATCATTCAAGTTCCCCACAAATTCTCCTTGTCTCTCTTCACCATATATATTCTGCTCCTCTCTCCAATATATATCCATCTCTAATTATTATTTGCAGATTTCATGGAGATTTTGCCTCCTAATTCTTCTTCTTCTTCCTCCTTGGACCTCTCCATAGCCATGCCTGGCGCTTTCTCTTCCTTCCCCTCTTCTGGTCATGGTCAGCTCTCTCTCTCTCTCTCTGTGTGTGTGTGTGTGTGTGTGTGTGAATTGCTCTTTCAATTTCTTGGAGTTTAAGTTTGATCAACTTGGATTCTTCATTTTAACTTTATTAATTCCTGATCCCGTTGAGAGAATTAGGGTTTCTGGAAAATAAACAATAGTAATTTATAATCGTTTGATGTTTATCTTGTTTTCTTCTTCTTTTCTAAAGGGTTTGGTGTTATATAATTTAGGTATTTTAATTTTGATCTTGCATGGTGGAAGCCAATCACCATGGACTCACTCTTATTCGCCTATCTACACTTATTCTTCTATCAAAAGTCACTGCATGCTTCCATCTATAAAATAAATATATAGGTTGATTATTGTGAAAACCTTATAATAATTGTGAAAGTTAAATTTATTCGCAGCCAAAATCAAATTAAAAAATATCTGCACCCCAAAAATATGAAAATTAATAGGGGCCGGTTGAATGATTGTCACTTTGAGAATGGTTTTAATTATTTGAATATTTCCACGGCTTAACATGAAATATTCTATAGAGGCAAAAGGTGAAATGAAATTACTGGACATAAATGAAGCGCCGTCGAGATCAGAAGAAGAATGCGTGGAAGAAGAAGATGAAGATTGTGGTGGCGACGGCGACGGCGGCAGCGGCGGCCTTCCGAGGAAGAAACTCCGCCTCACAAAAGACCAGTCTCGGCGTCTTGAACAAAGCTTCTTGCACAATCAAGCCTTAAACCCTGTATGCCTATCAAATTAAATTAATTATTCTTGGTTTGAGATTAATTAATTGATTAATCAAGTTGTTAATTACGTACACTGCAGAAAGAGAAGGAGGCTTTGGCATTTGAATTGAGATTGAAGCCAAGGCAGGTGGAAGTCTGGTTTCAGAACCGTAGAGCAAGGTACAAATATATATATATGCATATATTCATATTTATTTTCCTATATATATTTGGGAAAATGGAAAAGGATATTTTACGAAATGTTAATTATGGAAATATAGACAACTAGCTCTAGTATTGTAGTATGAGAGGAATGGTGTGTTAGTCACCTGATCTATGAGCATAATTTTTTACCATCATTCGTATTTAGGTCAAATTAACATTATTAAAGATATTATAGCATCATTAATTCGATAAATTACATAAAAAATGATATTTGATTTGTTCTTTTTTCATCTTATAACAGATAGAACGAAAGGATTGACATTGTTTTTTTTATGTCGTGTCAGGTTAATGATGCCCGTAACAAATTTTAGGCAATGAAATTAAAATAAATATCTAAAACTTAAATAGTGGACTAAAACGTGATTGATGCTCGTGAAATGTGCTCATAGAAAGTGACTAGCACATCATTGCTATGTAAACATATGAATAAGATCATACCCATGCTTTTGCTCAAAATCAAATGCTGAAAGTGATTTCTACATGAAGAAAGAATCACAATTAACCATCACATTATGATTTATTTTACCTATTAATTATAATTAAGATCGAGTTCACGTATTACAATAAATAACATGTATATATACATATTATGGGAGATCGATGAAGCAAGGTGACATTTTCGTGGCTTACAATTCTCTAATATTCCAAATTGAATTTGCAATTGGTGTATAAACGTGTATTACTAATTACTCGCACAATATGTACTTGATAATTCTTTATTACATATACATAGTATTATATATTTTGGACGTGTAATATTAGAATGAGAAAGGGAACATGTACAGTTTGATACTCATTTGTTGCAAGAATTATGTCAAGAATTATATAATCTAAAATAGATGTATTTTTATTAAAAGTTTTTAGTTTGAGGACTTAGAAATATGCTTGGGTTCAAAAGTCAAAAAGTGTGTGGAAGTAAATAGTACTCCCTCCGTCCCAGTCTAGTTGTTACGTTTTCCTTTTCGGGTTGTCCCAACGAAGTTGTTACGTTTCCTTTT
>JAYJMF010000028.1:2289325-2316544 GCA_036873715.1 Salvia sclarea
TTTGTGCAACAATATTCACGTAAAATAAATTGTTGCACAAACAGTTAAAATATTTTGCACAATCGAAAATAGATCTGATCCATTGATCTTCCAAGATCAATGGACGAAAATCCTTCCCATTTCTCACGAAATTAGGCATTCTCACCTGAACCAACCCATATATATATAGGGGTGGGTTAACGTGAGAAGACATTTTTCCGTGAGAAGGTGCGAAATATTACGAGAGTTGCACAAAATATATAATTATTTTGCACAATATCAACAAGGTTGTTGCACAAAACTATGCAACAACTTTATACGTTCTGTGAAATATTATCACAATGTAACAATTATATATATTTGTGCAACAACTGGATATATTTTGTATAACAACTGAATACACTTTGTGCAATATTTACGTAAAATAAATTGTTGCACAAACAGTTAAAACATTTTGCACAATCGAAAACATATCTGATCCATTGAATTTATCGTTTCGTATCATCTTCGTGTTTGTGTGTGCTTGTAAATTGTTCGTGTTTGTGTATTTCGTGCCGTGTTCGTATTCGTGTTCGTGTCAGATATATTCTTAACGGATCGTGTTCGTGTTTAGCCTTATCGTATCGTATCGATCTGATAACAATTCGATACGTATTAATTGCCAGCCCTATCCACAACCCCATGCATGCAAACTTGCTAAATTGATTCCCAATCAATTTCCAATTAAATTGATGGTCTGGCGCTGGGGTATGGTGTCATTGAGATAAGGCCCCCTACCACCAACGACATGTATTATACTGATTAATAGAGAGAGAGATATAGAGGTTCAGACGAAAAAAGGAAGAAAACAAAATAAAACTTTCACGCTTATCGCGACAAATAGTTATGACTTGTGCTATGAATTAATGGCCGATTTAATTTATGCAAGTATATAACTGTATAATATTACTATAATTTCTAGTTATGTGCATGTGATCTATATCACATACGTACGATATTCTAGATAAAGATTGATATTTATAAAATGGGATAGAACTTCAAATAATAAAATGATAGTTTCTTTTTTAATAAATGATATATTCAAACAAAATGATATTAAAAATAAATGATACTCTAATATTTACTAAATGATGCATTTGTTCCCAAAAAATTTTACTCAAATAATAAGAAATTCTCTTTCATAATAAATGATATTCATATAAAATGGTACTTTCCTTCTTACTAGATGGGATCTATGCCAAAAAAAATTATATTAAAATAAAATAACTTTTTTTTACTAATTGATACTCAAATAAAATAATACTCTCATTCTTAGGACCTTTTTGGTAGGTTGGTATGGAAAAGACAAGTATGAACAAAATAATATAGAGTATGAAAAAGGAGATATATTTTATTCTTGGTTGTCCTTTGGTAGCCCATAGAAAAAATCATACAAAATTAATTAACCATTTGGTAGAAAAATTGAAGAGAGAGGAGAGAGAGGAAGCAATTTTGCTTCCCCAAACACAAAATAAAATGTGGGACCCTCCCATAAAAGGTGATGTATGAATGGGAAGAAAGGTAGTGGTGGACCCTTTTTTATCTTTTTCTTTTTTTTCTTTTTTTTTTCTTTTTTTGAGAAAGTTAACATAGTGGATGAAATTTAAAATGAGAAAGATGTTGATGTGGATGTGTGAAATTTTTCAAACTCTTTCATATAAAGTGTATGATCTAAATGATACTCTCTCTGTCCCCTTCTTATTAGTGCACATTCCTTTTTGGGATGTTCATTCCTTCTTAGTGCATTACCTTTTTTCGACATCTTTATCACACACACAACTTTAAATAATATATATTCTTATCATCACTTTATATCACTTTTCAACTCTTCTTAATTCCCGTACCGAAAAGAAGTGCACCAAGAAGATTGGGACGGAAGGAGTATTTAAATAAATTAAAAATAAAATATAAATATAAGTATAAATATAAATATAAATATAAATAAAAAAATAATAGAGAAAATAATATTTGCCCTGATCAACGGGCCAAAATCTGAGTCAAATCAGGTTAGTGGACCGAGTAGGATCCGGCCTCATATGCATGTGTGAGACCGGGGGGCATGGGAGTTCGCCTCTAAAAAAAATCTACTATTATTTATTAGGGGGGTCGGATGGTTCGGTTTCAGTTAATCGGACAGTAATTTTCGATTAACTGGAATCAAATAAGCTCAAATATAGGAACCATACACCGGACCATATAGTTATTCGGTTAACCAGAACCATACCATTTTCAAACGATTCTGATTCCGATTCGATTAAACCATTAAAAATAGTTTTTTATTTTTTTCATTTTTGTAACTTTTTTATAAAAAATTGTACAGTAACAAGCAGCTGCCCTGCTGCTATTTTATTTTATTTAAAAAAATTACACATAAAATTTCAAAATTCATAAACATCATCAAATTACAGATTTTTTTTTTAAGTCATAGATTTAGGGTTTACAAATTGTAAATATATTGGAGTAATTAATAAATATAATTTGTAATTCGGTTCTGGGTTCGGAAGCGGAACCGGAACCACAATTGGTGATATATGTTGAAGATGAACCGAATCTTAACCGTATCATATGGTTCCGGTTAACCGGCACGGTTCTGATTTGGTTCCGGTTCCACGGCGAAACCGAGAACCTTTCAGACATGCCTACTATCTATAGAAAACATTGCCAAGACAATCGAGTTGGAGATTGTTTTACTTACAAGATTGAAGTCCCAGGGGAACATGAGTTCGGGTCCTCTAGAACTGCCACAGTTGTTTGTGTCCCCCTTTGTTACAGTACTATCCATTTCATTAATACAATAATATATACTTAATTGGAGACTTTCACAAAATCTACTTATAGCATACATTCCACTTTTCCATATATACATTCTCAACCAACTGTACCCACTTGTTCCATTACTAGTAGTTAATATTTGCTGGTTAAATCTGTATATAAACCCGTGATAGATTTCAAAACAAGTCACACCTTCCCTACAATAAAGTAATTAGAAGCAAAAACATGGCAAAGCTAGCCTCCATTTGTCTTATTCTAACAATCTCGTGGTTGGTGGCGTCCACACTAGGCGTGTACGCGAGAAAGCAAGTCCCCTCAGACGCAGCCGTGGTGCACGACTTGTGCGGAGGAAGGGAAAAGGTGGTGCACCTCCGTTTATTCGTCCAAGACCTCCGCATCGGGAACAAGAACGCGACCGTGGTGGAGGTGGCGAAAGCCGACGTCACCGATAAGCACCCGTTCAACTTCGGCAGCGTCCACGTGCTGGATGACCTGGTGACGGAGGGGCCGGAGTTGAACTCCCCGGCGGTCGGGCGGGTCCAAGGGCTCACCACCAACGCCGACCTCAATACGTACGGCATCGCCATGAACCTCAACTTCTATTTCTACACGGGGTGGAACGCCGGCAGCACGCTCAGCATCCTCGGCCGGAACCAGGTCTTGGACGACAAGCGGGAGCTGCCGGTGGTCGGCGGCACGGGCGTTTTCCGATTCACTCGCGGGTATGCCATCCAGACCTCCTATTCCATGGATGCCGCGTCGAGCTACGCGGTGTTGGAATACAACATCTACACAACCTACAATGCTAGGCTCACCGAGAACAATGCTGATATTCAGATTGCTCACATGTGATTCAGACGTGAACGTGGACTCTATCCTGTTACTGTTAGCTTCTTCCCTTTTGCAGTTTGTAATTCTGCTTTTCAATAAATGTTTTGCAGTCTAATGGCTGCATATACATACTACTGTAATTCTGTAAAACTATGTTTCCTCCCTAGTTTTAACATCCATGTATGTAGTTTCGTGCTTTAATGGAATATATATGAATGTAGAAAAAGACGATCATGTTAATTTTGGGCTTCGAGACCAAACATGCTGCCGCCAAAAAGAAATTTATTACCGAGAAATATCCAAATAAGGGAAATCATATATAATTGACTAGATGAACTCTCGAACACTTCGCCATCTCGTGTTTTGGCCTTTCATAACTTATAACTTCTCAAAGTGTTTCTATGATTGACTAGATGAACTCTGAGTTAATGAGAGAAAATCAAAGATAGAGAAAGAAAATCGAAAAAAATTGAAATTGGAAATATTTAAGTCATACTAAAGTTATTTTGGTAAATATATAAGATTATGAAAAAATTAAGTTTGGATTGAACAACTTATTTTAGAAATTTTACCAAACACTATGAAACAATTTATAAATTTTTAAACAATTTATAATTTTTTTAAGGAGCTTATAAACTCATCCAAACACCCTCGTAATTTTTACTCTAAAGATCAACTGCCCCACCATTTTCTGTGTCTCACGATATCTCACTAATAATTTCAATATTTTAAGAATAATTACTAGAAATTAAAATTTTATTATTATATAATGAACCATACTTCAAATTTATTATAAATAGTTAGATTTTTTTTTTAAAAATATCGTAATTTTAAAAAAATAATCATTTATGAACTACAGTTAAAAGTACAAATTAAATATACAAAAAATCAAATATACACCCTAATAGTAGAAATTGAAATTGAAGAAAAGAATGACTAAGAGATTAGAGAAAATGAAAATGTGACAAAGAATGGAACAACAAAAATTAGGATAGATTATCCCGGATGGGATCCTCTATCCCGGAATTGTGTACTATTTCGTGTGCCACAACCAAAACTACGTAGTTTTGAGAGAATTGAAAATCTACGGCTTCAATACTCCACGGCTCGGCTTGGATCGGCTTCATCAATGTTCCATCTATTTGATGAATGTCCCATGATTAACTAACTCCATTAACAGCCATTGAAGCTAGCTACCTCAAATTTACAAACAAAAATATATATATAAAAAAAATCAATTAATCAGTTTCTCTTCCCTGTGGAATTAAATCAGGAGATATATTCGTCACCACAATTGGACTCCTCGCTACAAATTTACCATTGGATTCAACCAAATCAACGATCCATAGTTAGTGGAGTTATTCCTCATCAATCTCGGATCCTCAACTCTCAAAACAATGCTCTTCTTCTCATCCTCTTCATTAAATTCCAAAATCTCCCACTACAAGAAATTAAGGTTTTTACCCACACATAATCCGCCACACATAATAATGTGTGGAGGATTAACCACACATATTCAGTAATTGTGTGGGCGAAACAATCAAATGATTTTAAGTAACTATTGACATTTAATATGTGTGGCTATAACTTTTTAGTCACAATTATATTTTAATTATAAATTTTTATATTTATTTTCTTTTGACAAAAGTTCTTTTCAAATTAACTATGCTGACATGGAATATTAGTGAAAAAAATTCAGCCACACATAATTGTTCATTATCCATGTGTGGTTGATGATATAGTAATAATCAATTAATTATTTAAATAGTACTATGATAACGTGGAGTAACAACTAAGTACGTGGAGTAACAACTAATTATAAAAGAATAAATAAGTAGTAGAAAACCGTTTCTTAAACTATTTAACTAAAAGGTATTGTTTTAAGAGAACTTAATAATTGATTTTTTTCGATTATTTGTTAAAATATTAAAACAAACTGTATAGGACGATAATCATACAGGAAAAAAAAAAATTAGTTCAGTTTGCGGCACCACATAATGAAAATTATAATAAATAATGTACTAAAAGTACCGCCTAACTTTTTGTTAATTAAAATTTTCTGCCGCCAACTAAAAAATTTGAAGAAATATGAAATTTAAATTTGATTTCGATTAATTATTACTATTTTTTATTATATTTACTATTAGTGAACTATATCAAATATATGATTTGTAATAAAAAGATACGAAAACTATAAAGAACAAAAAAAGTACTATGTTACTATATCATAATCAAAGTACAACACTATCGGATCTCACAAAAATTTACTTAAATATTTGATATTATAGTATTTATAATTAATAATCTAGATAGAAATAATAAAATAAACATGCATATCTTATATTTAATAATTTAGAAAATCTAGTCAAAAGAATTAGTAACGAAACAAGAAATAATTTTTTTTAGACATAAATTAATCTAACAACTAGCTGATATAACACAATTTACAAAATATGTAAAATACTAAACAAATCCTCTTGCAGACCTTACTAATTAGTGAGAACATGTTAATTTGAAATTTTATCGAAAACAAAAAACAAAATTCAATGATAGCATATATATGATTATAAATGAATTAATTAAGTTACCTGTAAATTATTCGAAATTTGACTCGATAAAAGTCATTTAAGTTTGTATTGAAGTTCATAGTTAAATGAATTAAGCTTAAGTATTATAGTATTAGGATCATTAGCTCATCAACAAGCTCATTAAGTGGTTTAGCTTAGAAGTATAAGATCATTAACTAAATACTACTCTCCGATGAGGCCTAGCTGAAGTGACTAAGTTGAGGCATCCAAAGACTCTCCTTCGTGATTGTTCTTGGGTTTAAATCTCGTTTATGTGCCGGTATTTTTCCATTTTCGTGTTGGTAGTTGTCCCACTTGTTTGTAGGTAGTTGTCCTGCCTACGTGCGGTTTAGTGGTCCTGCCTGTGCGCGGTATCGAACTTTGATTGATTATGATATTATATATGTGTGACTTGTAATTCTAAAAAAATTAAATACTCCCTCCGTCCCAGCGAACATGGACGTTTGCTTTTGGGCACAGAGTTTAAGAAAAGTTGAAAAATTGTGTAAAGTAGTGATATGAATATATATTATTTAAATTGTGTGAGTGATAAATGTGTCTTAAAAAGGAAACGTCCAAATTCGTTGGGACGACCCAAAAAGGAATAACGTACATGTTCGGTGGGACGGAGGGAATAAAAGAAATATATGTTAAATAATTTTTGGTAAAGTGTCCAGCCCGAATGGGTTAGGATTAGGGTTAGGATCGATAAATTTTAGCAAAAAAAAAAAACTTAGCCCGACAACCCGATAAGGTTGACCCGAAACCCGATGGATTGGCCCGATTGACATCCCTAATAATAATAATGTCATCATTCATCAACATAGGAATTACATTACCAACATATATATTGGATACAATTTAGAGATAATAGCTTGTAAATACTTTTGCTTTTGACAAAACATAAAATTTTGGCCCAAAAATATACGAAATTTATAAAATTTTGGAATTTAATATGAGTCTAGAGTTTGACGGCCAATAACTCAACTTATATTTCAATTTTACCCTTTTCCGCATTTATAATTTGGTTTCAAATTGAAATTGAAAATTTTAAATTTGAATTTCTCTATACAATTAATTCCTTGCATAGTTTTAATACTATATTTAGATATTAATCTCTTCTTTTTAAAATAAAATAATGGAAAATAAATTTATGTAAATGATATTTTAGGAATAATATCTTTCCTTTCATAAATAAATCGGTTATAAACATAATCAGTCCGATTTGAAAAAAAAAAAAAAAAAAAAACACCGTTATATGACTGGACATATTATGTCCAAATAGCACTACTCTTCAAGTTCAATAAACCCTACTACAGGTTAAATTTTAGGTTTAATTGCTAAACTATATCCAAATTTCGGTCAAAAAAATATAAACTTTGCAAAAACTTTGAAATTTGGCCGAAGTTCAAAGCTTGTTAGCTAATAGTTGGATTGTTTGGTGTTCGATAGACAACTCGAAGCTGTCATGCATGGCACATGAATCCATTTTGACAGACAAATAAAAATATAAATTTTAAGAACTTCTTCCAAGTCATTTTCCAAAAATTTCAAGTCATTTTCCAACAATTTCTTATGAATCTATATGGTTACTAATAGAAAGATATTGACAAGCGGTTTCCAAAGCTACCTTTGGATTGTTAATCGGACTCGAAACGCTCGAATTATTGGACAGCAAACTATAGAAATCTGTCAGATTCCAAAAAAAATTAAGTCCACCTATTTTATTTTTTTTTACCAAAATTGTGTCATTAACTCCATGAAACACCAAATCCTTGTGCTCAACACACATAACAACACTCCATCCAAATTCCAAAACATGCACACATACACTGTAAATTCTCTTGCAACGAACAATTAATCTAGGATCAAGATTGTTGCAACTCTCTGCTGCAGCAGAAATAATACAAATTAAGAATTCAGATATGAAATCCATTGTAATCCATGTAAACTGATCACACAAAGGAGTGACAAAAATAAAAATGAAAAGATGCAGTTTCCTTTTGAGGCTGAGCAAGAAATGGATAGTGAGGTTGTGGTGAGTAGGGTGACAAGTCTTCAATTTCATCATCAACCTCTATAGCATGACACTCTCTGCTATCATCTTCATTTTGCACTTCAACCTCTAGAATTCCTTCCAACTCCGCTGCAACTTCCTTCATCGCGGGCCTTCTCTTGCCGTTTGAGTGCAAGCATCTCATAGCAAGGTTAGCAACAACCACGATCTCTCCCCGCTTCACTTCTTGCAATATGTTTTAGGGGTGGCGAAGCAAGGGGGCGACGGTGTCAAAACACATGCTTCCGGAGATGGAAGAGAAGTCATACGACTCAGCATCAGCAACCTCATGAGTGGCATTCCACTCTCTCCTATCATCTTCATTCTGCCCTGCTTTCTTCATCTGAATCGCTTCCAACTCGACTGCAACTTCCTTCATCGTTGGCCTTCTCCTACCATTCAAATGCAGACATCTTCTAGCAAGATCAGCTACAGCAAGGATTTCTTCCCTACTGCCTTGTGTGAGGACCATTTGATCAAGTATATGAAACAATTGATCTTCTTCCATAGAATGCAAGAAGTGTGTGGCCAAACCCCTTCCCTCTTCGACTCTGATTGCTGATACTGCTTTCTCCCCAGTCAGAAACTCAACCATAACCACACCAAAGCTGTAAACATCGCTCTTATCTGTAAACTGGCTCGACTGGAAGTATTCCGGGTCAAAGTAGCCGAAGGTTCCTAGTACTCGCGTGGTCAAGTGAGTTTGATCAATAGCTACTGATCTTGATGTCCCAAAATCTGAAACTTTGGCCCGGTACTTCTCATCCAAGAGTATGTTTGTTGACTTGACATCATGATGATAAATAGGCGCAGATGCAGCAGAGTGCAAGTAAGCAAGTGCACCTGCTACTTCTCTTGCAATCCTCAAACGCACGTCCCAAGTCAGCGAGAATTCCTCATTGGGCTCGTGGATGTGTTGGAAAAGGGTGCCGTTTGGAACAAACTCATACACGAGAAGCGGAACCTCAGTCTCTAGACAGCATCCTAGTAGCTTAACTATATTCCTATGATTCACTTGTGAAAGAATCACCACCTCATTGATAAAGACTTTAAGATCACCTTGTTCTACCCTTTTCGACTTCTTGACTGCCACAATCCTTCCATCTGTCAGCATTCCTTTGTAGACAGTACCTTGGCCACCACGGCCAAGCACACGGTTTTCATTAAAGTGATCAGTAGCCTGCGTCAATTCTCTAGAGCTATACAGCTGCGTCTTGCCTAGGCGATCATCAGTTGCAGACGTCTGTTGCTCCAACAACAACCCACCGTTTCTCTTGAAAAACTTGCGCCTCCGGTTAGCCTTGATTCGTTTTTTAACAGTTTGGGCCGACTTCCATAAGCCAAGGACCAAAACTAGTGCCCCGACCCCACTGCCAATACTAATGATTGCAATCTTGAGTCGATATTTACTTTCACGACAGATGAAGCTCCCTTTAATGTTGAAGCAAGTGCCCTTGCACCTTTCCTTTTCCCCATCAGCACATTCGTCTATATCACTGCATCCTTGAGGTAGACATGGATTCCCCTCAAAACCAAAGCTGCAACGGCAGTATCTGATCGAAGAGATATAGCTATCCTCCCCAACGGAGGAACCATCATACTGATAAGAAGAATACAACAGTAAATCGGAGGGGGAAAGATTCATAACATTTGACAACGAGAAGTAGCTATTAGTAGGGGTGTGTGGATATCTGCAATATTGGCCCTCTTTATTCTCAATATCCAATCAGTCGGATCCACTCGACTGATTCCTTATGAGGCCTTTATACTTGATGTAATCCTTCTGCAACCAATTCTTGTGAACCGGGAAAGCATAACCACAAGATGAGCTACCATTTCTATCTGGATTGCTTTGATAGGTATAATGCAGCTCTTGCAGCTCTGTTGGGATAGCTGTTTGGAAGCAGTTAACACCATTGCAGGCCGTGTCTGTGGAATTAGCGCTGCACAAGGCCGTGCATCAGCCTGTCACGGTCTCGTTGACAACCAACCACACCGAATGCTTGCAGCCCAACACGGCAAACGTGTTGTACGTAGCCTGCTGAGATTGTAAATGGACTTCCTCGGAGTGATGTAGACAGAGACGAAGATCCCCTTTTTGGCACCTTGGAGCAGCTCATTGGAGAAACCGGCTGGTTTACAGTGATGGTACCGAGCAGAGAAATAGTTACTACTTCTGCTCCTATGCTGCTCAAAATTGGTTTTCTGGAATTTTGGCAGATAATTGTGAAGTAGGAATATGCACTGCATCTTGCACCAATGCCAAATGGATAGGGAATTGTCACATTCCCACATTCTTCTTCACAACCTGGCTTTGACAAAGTTGCTGTTTTAAGACTACCAACGGCCATGGCAAGGCATAGGTAACAAAATAGTACTATTATTGTAGGTAACATCATATATATATATATATGATCCTGTTTTTCCCCCAATTTCTTCAAGAGATTCTGCATAAAAATACTGACTTTAGATGCCAAGCCACACCTAACCAAATTGGTCAAATAATGAAGCTAGAATAGAATAGATCAATGGCATCATTAACTCTTAGCATCAAGAAACCAAGACCTCTTCCAATCTAGATAAGTTCTAAGTGAGAATGCAGATGCTTATAGCAGAAAATATATACTACTCCATTAAACTGGATGAAGCTAATATCTCTTTTGAGAGGATTAAGTATCAAACCATCCTATTTTTAGCCAATTTCTTCAAGAGAGTCTAGTATGTGTGAGAGAGAGTAGTAAAAACATGCATCATTAAGATTGGTAATTAGCAAGAATAATCTTGTGTGAGTTATAAGAATAATGTAGAAGAATGCCATCTTTAAGTGTAAATATCAAGTAAAAATGAGCAAAAATGGTGGAGTGCTTGTAAGCATATATCAACTGTATATACTCTAATTAACAGAAAATGTATGCTCTATTAGGAAGGTTTAGACATACCTTTTTCTGCAATTATGCCACTGAGTGAAGGTGGTTCAAGAATCCAACACCTTTTCCAATCTAAAAATAAGTTGTTAGATCTGAAAATGCTCCATTAATTGTTAAGTATCCAACCTCTTTCTCGTGGGATAGGATTATGATTTTTTATTATATATTCCTTGTGTTCTTCCCTAGCTGGTAACTGGTGAGTGTAATTTTTTAATGACACGACTACCTTTAGGGGAAAAAGATATATTTATTAATTCTTTGTGGACGATGAAGACAATTTTCCATGGCACATGAATTGATTCAATCTTTAAAGGACTAAAAAATTCAATTTTTCACTCTCTTTGGTACCTTGCAATATAGGATTAGTGAACTTCGTAAATATTGTGCCTTGAGCTTGATTTTGTGCTTCTCAATTAGATTTGATATTATTGTTGCTGATATGTGTTGTGCTTGGATGTTGAGTTTCCACCTTTTGTGTTTATTTTGTCTTTTTTCTATATACAATTTTGATATTAACTTGTCAAATTTCTATATGATCCATTAATCCTTAACAGACATAATAGAACAAGTTTATGTATGAGATATGAGCGGATTTACCTTCCAATTTCTCGTAACTAGGATTTTAATTCTGTTGGTTGGAGGCCGTTGTAAGATTTTCTTCTCTATTTATGGTTGGATTCTTTTAAATGTGATTGATGCTTTTCTATCGATTAATAAATTTAGGAGGGACATATTTAAGCTAAGCTAGGGATGCAGTTTAATTGGTAGAGTATATGTAAATTGAAAATGACATATGAGTTCAAATTCCAAAATCTCCAAACCTTTAAAATCCTCAGTTTCAAATATTTTGATCAATTATTTTGTCTACTTATATTTTAATAAGTTAAATATAAGCTTAAATTTCAATTGGGGGATGTAGCTCAATTGGTAGAGCATTCAATTTGAGAATGATATAGGGTTCAAATCCCATCTCCATGTATGTCTCTTTTTTTTTTAATTATTCTTCTTTTGAAGTTTTTGCCAATCTATATTTTTTAGATGGAACTTGTCTACTGTATATAAAAGTACACTTTTAATAGATATTTTTTTGCACCGAAATTTCTCTCATCTCTTTTTTTCCTCTTTCCTCTTCTATCATGTTATTCATCTTTTTTCTAAAAATCATCAAACTTATTTCATAAAATAATATTCAGAATCCATCTTAAATTAAAGATCAAAATGAGATCATTAATATGATATAAGCATCATTAAAAAATGATTTTAAAACTATGAAGTTATGACGGTTCGGAGCTCTCTTTAATTTTAGTTTGAATTGTTTCTCATTCACGTTCAACATAAGCTTTTTTTTCTTTTTTTTTGTTCAGAGAAACGGTTCATATGACTCATATCATTTTTTAATTAATAATTTTAGTTCAATTAAGGTAAAAGAAATAAAAAATCTAAAATAGTTCATTTTAGAACTATTTAATCTGTATACTTTTTTAAAAATGAAATGACTATTAATTGTAATATAAATTTATAGATGAATAAATATTTTTTATGTATATATATAGTAGAAATAAAATTTATAATATGATTTTGATTTATTTAATATTTAATTGTAATATAAATACAAATCTAATTACATTGCCCCCTATTTACAAAAATATGATATTACTTTATAATTATCTTAGTGTTAACTTCAATTACTTAATAATTATAATATCATTATTATATTTTATACATACCGAGTTTTAAATGTCACATTCACGCAATGTAAAGGTGGAAGCACTAGTTAAGAATGATAGCAGAATAGGGCGTACGTACGGTTTAAAATTGAGCTGAACCCAGCCGAAATGTGGAAGAAAAGTGACGAGATGGTTAGTAAACAAAGTGCGCGCATCAATTATAGTGATTGGCCAGATAAGGAGAGAAAGTGCAACAGCGACGTGTGACAAAGAAATGAGTAATTAAACGTGAACGAATTAAGTTTTTCTTGTTGAGTTGTTGCTCTATAAAATCGTAATCTCTTAAGTGTTCAAATTATGAATGAATAATACAATATTCCTAAATCAACTAAAAGATTCTTTACATTCTTATTATTCCATTTATATTTCAATTTTTTAAACTTGAAATATTAATTCACTTATAGAGGTTAACTTTTTCAATTGGGGGGATTGCAGCTCAATTCGTATGGGCATTCAATTTGAAATTGTTATAATCTCGTGAGCATTCAATTGGAAAAATATGGGGCACAAATTCAATCATCTCAAAAAAATTAAATCCTTTATTATATGAGTCTTAAAATCAATTATTATCTTTACTTATAGTCATATAATCGATTATAAATTGAAGGAAGGGAAATATTTGAATTAGGGGATGCAATGCAATCAGTAGAGTACTATAAATTAAGAATGACATGTATAGGGTTCAAATTACGTAATCTCCATACCTTTTCTTATCGCATGTTTCAAATATTTTGATAAATTATTTTGTCTGTTATTATAAGCTAAATAGAGGCTTATATATAAATTATGGGATGTAGCTCAATTGGAAGAGCTTTCACAATTTGAATGATATAGATCATCTCCATGTCTTTTAATTTCTATTTTTATTATTCCCCGAAGTTTTTTTCGAAATGCAATTATTACTCATATTACTTTGTCTATTATAACTTGTATATTACTCACGCGATGCGTGGAGCTAATTATGATGTTAATTGGTCTCATTCAAATTTTATTTCACTATTATATAATCTATAAATTTAACCAGTGATACTTTATATTTTATGTTTAATTATAGTAAATATTATATATACAATTAATGAAAATTATTTTATTACTTTGGTTGTAGTACTCCGTCATTGTCATAGAAGTTGTCATGCTTTCCTCTTTGAAATGTCACATAGAAGTTTTTGTGTTTCTTTTTTGGAATACCTTTATTACTTGTACAAAATATGCATTTCAATCACCACTTTACACAATTTTTTAATTTTCATAAATCTCGTGTGCAAAGAAGTAGAACAACTCATATGAGACAAAGGGGGTAATATATAATGTTTATTTGCAATAACCATTCAAAACATATATCCCCAAAATTTATGACAATAAAGAATAAGAAAAATAAGCTTAATAATTTACTCCTTAATAGGTATAATCAAACTTGTTTTGCCATGCATAATTATTGATCATTGATCTTAAGAAATAAAAACATTATTTCATCATAGATTGTACTTGCATGTATTCACCTAATTATTTATTATGATATGTGCTTTCATAAAATTGTTTAGTAGTGACATTATTCAATGACACCACAAAAAAGTAAAATTATTTATACATTTATAAGTGTAACAAAAATAAAATATTGGTAGAGTTTTAAAATGAATACATTCTATGTATTTAATTTACAATATGAAAAACAACTACTTATAATTAGAAATACATGTATATAATCGTAAACAATTGATTAGTTGTACATAAGCTATGTTCAAGAAACACTAACTATTATTTATATACTATAATTAATTAATACTACTAATTATTATTTATTGGGACATAATCAATAATTTAATTAAATGTTTTCATATTTATAGAGAATATACATGTAAATCAATACCATCAAATATAATTTCCTCATAATATGTATTTAACAATCAATAAAAAGTTATTAATGACCTAAATACTTAGAAAAAATTAATACTTGAATGATTAATTAAATATGTCGAGTGATCATATATTCAATAAGAAAATTTTCCTATATATTTGTGTGTGTGTGTGTGTGTGATAGATTAATTATTGAATTAATTGTTGAATTAATAATATTATTGTATTAAATATTTTGTCAAATGAATTGATGAAATCATTAGTGTGGTTTTGGAGGAAAAACTTTATTGATAGTTTCTCTTTTTTTTATATATGTATAGATAAGTTAAATAGAGGCTTATTTTTTGAAATCTTTATAGTCTTTTTCGAAATTATTTTGTCAATTATAATAAGCTAAATAGAGGCTTATATATTAATTAGGGAATATAGCTCAATTGGTAGAGTTTTCACAATTTAAATGTTATAGGTTCAAATCCCATCATCTCCATATTTTTTAATTTCTATTTTTATTCTTCCATAAGCCAAGGACCAAAACCAGTGCCAATACTAATGATTGCAATCTTGAAGTTTACTTTCACGATAGATGAAGCTCCCTTTAATGTTGAAGCAAGTCCCCTTGCATTGCACATTCATCTACATTCGTCTAAATGGACTTTCTCTAGCGACGAAGATCCTCTTTTTTGTGTTAGAACTAAACCAATTAATTCATATTTTAACACCGTAACTCTATCATGATAATTCGAGAACTTAAAATATAGCGAAAGCACAAACCTGATGTCATGATTGAGAATCGATACCAATTATGTTGAGTTCTGATCTTCCAGGAATACGGAATACAGTTCTTTCCTCTGGCGTTCTCTCTGATGGGGTAGAAAAAAAATAAAGCATAGTAAAAAACCCTTATAGGGACACAAATTCAATCTCGTGAGCATTCATTTTTTTTTCTCGTGAGCATTCAATTGGAAAAATATAGAGGCACAAAATTCAATCATCTTCCCAAAAAAAATTGAATCCTTTATTATTTAAGTCTTATAATCAATTATTACCTTTACTTATAGTTATATTATTGATTATAAATTAAAGGGAGTGAAATATTTGAATTAGGGGGATGCAATTCAATCGGTCGAGTACTTAAATTAAGAATGACATATATAGGTTCAAATTCCATAATCTATAAAAAACAAAAACAAAAAATTGTCCTCATGTTTCGAATATTTTGATAAATTAGTTTGTCTATTATAATAAGCTAAATAGAGGCTTATATGTTATTAGGGGATGTAGCTCAATTGGTAGAGCTTTCATAGCATGAACGATATAGGGTTCAAATCCCATCATCTCCATAATTTTTAATTTTTTAGTTTTATCCTTCTTTTGAAGTTTTTTCGAAATTCTTATGATTTTATTGTCTCTAAATACATTAACTTTATAAAATTTTGGAATTTAGCTAAACCCAAAATCTTTGTTGATAAAGTTTTGGAATTTAGCTAAATCCAAAATCTTTGTTGATAGTTTCTTTTTTATATATGTATAGATAAGTTAAATAGAGGCTTATAATAATTTTTTTTTTAAATCCTCATAGTTTTTTCCGAAATTATTTTTATTGATAGTTTCTTTTTTATATATGTATAGATAAGTTAAATAGAGGCTTATAATAATTTTTTTTTTTTAAATCCTCATAGTTTTTTCCGAAATTATTTTGTCAATTATAATAAGCTAAATAGAGGATTATATATCAATTAGGGGGTGTAGCTCAATTGTAGAGCTTTCACAATTTGAAATATATCTCATCATCTCCATATTTTTTAATTTCTTATTTTTATTCTTTCCGGAAGTTTTTCTCGAAATCCTTATATTATCCTATTACTTGTTTCTCCATATCTTTTAGTTTCTTATTTATTATTCTTCTTTCGAAGTTTTTTGCCAATTCATATTTTCGAATAGTATAGATCAATGGCATCATTAACTCTAAGTATCAACAAACCAAGACCTCTTCCAATCTAGATAAGTTCTAAGTGAGAATGCAGATGCTTAGAGCAGAAACTAGATGCTTAGAGCAGAATCTAGATAAGTTCTAATATCTCTTTTGAGAGGATTAAGTATCAAACCATCCTATTTTTAGCCAATTTCTTCAAGAGAGTCTGGTATGTGTGAGAGAGATTAGTAAAAACATGCATCATTAAGATTGGTAATTAGCAAGAATAATCTTGTGTGAGTTATAAGAATAATGTAGAAGAATGCCATCATTAACTGTAAGTATCAAGTAAACATGAGCAAAAAAGGTGGAGTGTTTGTAAGCATATATCATTGTATATATTCTGGTAATTAACAGCAAAAGTGTATGTTCTATTAGGAAGGTTTAGAGACATACCTTTTTCTGCAGTTATGCCGCTGAGTGAAGGTGGTTCAAGAATACAATTTGAAATAAGTTGTTAGATCTGAAAAATGCTCCATTAAATTGGAAATAATTGTTAAGTATTTAACCTCTTTCTCGTGGGATATATAGGATTATGATTTTTTATTATATATTCCTTGTGTTCTTTCCTAGCTGGTAATTGGTGAGTGTAATTGTTTAATGACAAGACCACATTTAGGGGAAAAATATATTATTAATGCTTTTGTAGACGATCAAGACAACTATATGAGTTTCCTTCCATTTTTTTATAACTAGGATTTTAATCCTGTTGGTTGGAGGCCGTTGTAAGATTTTCTTCTCTATCTATGGTTGGATTCTATTGAATGTGATTGATGCTTTATATCCTTTATTATTCGAGTTTTTAATCAACTATTATTTTTACTTTTAGTAACATTATCGATTAATAAATTTAGGAGGGAAATATTTAAACTAGGGGATGAAGTTTAATTGGTAGAGTATGTAAATTGAAAATGACATCGAGTTCAAACTTCAAATTCCAAGATCTCCAAACCTTTAAAATCCACATTTTTCGAATATTTTGATCAATTATTTTGTTTACTTATAATTTAATAAGTTGAATATAGGCTTATATTTCAATTTGGGGATGTATCTCAATTGGTAGAGCTTTCATCAAATCCCATCATCTCCATATTTTTTACTTTTTTAACTATTCTTCTTTTGAAGCTTTTGTCAAACTACATTTGTTAAAATAGAATTTGTCTACTATATATAAAAGTACATTTTTAACGGATATTTTCTTCATCGAAATTTCTCTCTCATCTCTTCTCTTTTTTCCTCTTTCCTCTTCTGTCATGTTGCTCATCTTTTTTCTAAAAATCATCAAACTTATCATAAAATAATATTCATGATACATCTTAAATTAAAAATCAAAACAAGATTATTAATTTAATATATAAACATTACAAAAAGTTGATTTTAAAAGTAAGAAGTTATGGTGGTTTAAAGCTTAAAAAAAATCGTTCTCCTCACTCTTTAATTTTAATTGGAAATGTTTCTCCTTCACGTCCCACATTAGCTTTGTTTTTTTCTTTTTTTTTTAGAGAAATGGTTCATATGACTTGTATCATCTTTAAATTAATTATTTTAGTTCAATTAAGGTAAAAGACAAAAATCTTAATAGTTCATAATAGAATTATTTAATTTATATAATTTTTAAAAATGAAATCACTATTAATTGTAATATAAATTTATAAGTGAATAAATATTTTTTTATGTATATATAGTAGTTATAATATTATTTTAATTTATTTAATATTTAATTCTAATATAAATACAAATATAAACATTACCATATTTACAAAAATATTATATTACTTTATAATTATCTTAGTGTTAAGTATTAGATATCTCAATTACTTAATAATTATAATATCATTATATATATATATATATATATATATACTGTATATATTGATCGAGCATTAAATGTCACGTTCGTGCAATGCAGAGGTGGAAGCACTAGTTGAGAATGATAGCAGAATAAATTGTACGGTTTAAAATTGAGTTGAACCCGACTGAAATGGGGAAGAAGAACGGAGAGATGTGTTAGTAAACAAAGACGCATATTAACTATAGTGATTGGCCAGAGAATGAGAGAAAGTTTAGCAACGACGTGCGACAAAGAAAGTGAAACGTACGAATAAGTTTTTCTTGGGTAGAGTTACTAGAGTATATGTAAATTGAAAATAACATTGAGTTCAAATTCCAAAAATCTCCAAACCTTCAAAAAAAAATCCACATTTTTTGAATATTTTGATCAATTATTTTGTTTGTTTATAATTTAATAAGTTGAATATAGGCTTTGTTTTCTATTAAGGGTTGTAGCTCAATTGTTAGAGCTTTCATAGCATGAATGATATAGGGTTCAAATCCCATCATCTCCATATTTTTAAATTTTTTACTTTTATTCTTCTTTCAAAGTTTTTTAAATTTGGTTTTTAACAAAATCTATTATTTTAGTCAAAAAATACATAAATTTTACAAAATTTTGGAATTTGGCATAAGTGTAAAGTTTGTCGGGTAATAACTTGATTATTTGATTATTTATGTATTTATAGGCAATTAAACCAATCCTTATAGTACCATATTGCTTTTATTCGATATCTTTTAATTTCTTATTTATTATTCTTCTTTCGAAGGTTTTTTGCCAATTCCTATTTTCGAAATCCTTATATCATATTACTTGGCAGCTTACTTGGCTAATGCGCTTTGCGGCTCTGTCGTGTATGATTGAATGATTTTCATGAACTTCAAATAAAGAGAAACTATACTTACGTAGGTTCTGTCCATGGACAAATTCCACAAATACCCTTTCATAGCTATTGAAAGTCGCCATCTAATTCCCTAATTATATGATCCATTAAGAGTGTATCATGCGATGGAACTCTCCCCCAATCGGATTTTCCAGCGTGATTGGACAAGGGAAATGAGATTTAATTATAAAGATTATGTGTCCCATAAACAAAAGAAAGGGCAAATAGCCCGTAAGTGTTGAACTTTACCCAAATTCTTATTTTGCACACCAGCTTACAAATCTGCATGTATATTACCCAACTTCTGATTTTGCTCTCGGTGTTGACTTCGGACCAAAACCATGACTGACACGTGGCATCGTTTGAGTGAAGCAGTACTAAAACCATGTAATGTGACGTTGTTTGGGTAAAATGCTATTAAAAACACTTGATGTGACTTCGTTTGAGTGAAGGGGTACTAGAAACGACAACATGTCAGTCATAGTTTTTGACCGGAAGTCAACACCATAAGCAAAATAATAGTATTAAATTGAAAGTTTGGTAATATATGTACACGCAAATTTTTAAGTTGGTGTGCAAAATGAGAATTTGAGTTAAGTTCGGCAATTAACAGACTATTTACCCAAAAAGAATGACAAAATTAGTACACTCTAGGTGGAAAATGAATTGTGGTTTTATGCTTTAGGCGTGTTTTAGAAAATATTAAAAATTGCTATATTTAAATATTTAATAGTCATAAGAATCTTCTGTTTCTGAAAATCGAGGTGGGAAAATGATGATTGTTTCAGTACAGTTGACAATGTCAAAATGTTAGAGAGATGCCAAAATATTACATTACATTCTAAACATAGAAACACTCTTAGCAAAAGGGCTCAAACATTATGGCAGTATATACTAATTTCCCTACAAATCTCTCCATATGAATACAAGCAAAATCTGTACAGTCCAATCAGGAAACACTCAACCAGGGAAGAAGAAAGGCAAGGGCTCTCTCTCTCTCCCTCTCTCGTCGCCGCGCCTCGAAAATCGTGTATAAACTGTATCCATTTCTCATCAGTGTATAGATTCAGTTAAGGTATATTCAGTTCCAGCTTCTCCTTGGCCTGAAACATGTGTGTAAAAGAATAGGTGAGAACACCAAACTCCCCACCCTTTTTCATATCAGTCATATATTCTTTAAAGAGTGTAGGTATTTATACTTCCGGCTCTTCTGATGCTGGCGCCAGTAGCAGGCGAGGGCTCCGAACGCACAGCTGGCGACAGCGATGGCCAGTGCAGCCCCGAGAGGGACAACGAGGGCGTTCACTGAGGTCGAAGAAGCTATCAAGTCCTCAGCTACCAACCCAACTGACCGCCTCTCTGCAATTTCCTTTTCCTTGTATAAACTCACGAGTGAATTCCCGTAGTAGCCCTTCAAAAACTTGTACACCTCATTCTGATCCCACTCGATCTTGTTACTGTCTTTCCCAGCATTGCTCCGATAGCAAGAAGGGCAGAGCTGTCTCGGAGGCCACATGATTTTGGGGAATTCAGGATCGCCGGTTCCAAGAGAGGCCTCTTCCTTCATGAGCCGCTCGTTTACTTTGTTGTGCGCACTCCATAGCCAGAGGGTGAAATCACGGGATTTCTCGAAAGGGCTAGAAACACTGCAGGTTTGACAGATGCTTTCACTTAATTGACATTATTTTAAGATATAAATTGTACGATAAGTGAATAAGATTTGTTACCTTGAACACATGCCGTAAAAATGTTGCCTACATTCCTCACAGACGAAGAAATTATGTACGAACTCGCAAATGGCAGAGAATGCCAACTGGCTTTCTCCATCATCCACTCTTACAGAGAGCGAATGCAATAAAACCCACAAACCACAACTGCAACAGAAACAAAGAATCAGTAGATTATCATACGTTTTGATACAGTATCAGAAGTGGGTTAGAGATTTACACTAAGTTTCCTAGTTTTTTATAAGCAAAAGCCATCTCAGTAATTTAAAGACAGTCGTAAACATCCATTTGCTGGATGCACTGGAGCGTAAAAATCTCCATTCCGATTATCATATTTGGCAGTTAAAATGATGGAATCATCAGCATCTCCAATCATCTAATGACTAATAATATAAAAAACTCTTTTGTACCAGTGTGGGATCTTAAATACATGGATATGCAGTATGCAATACCTTCAAATACATAACACGATTAAGGAAATCGAAGAAGAACAACAAGGGGGCAGAGAAGCTCGGAGAGGAGATACCTGAAACCTCTGGTCTCATTCTTGCTTCCCCGACAAAACATCTACAAAGAATTAATAGCCACATTCAGAAAATTACTAACTGATAATATAACCTGAAAAGAAGATAAGGAAATTCATGCTTTACAGAGAACCAATACAGAGTTTTGGACTACAATATCTTAGATATGGCATCCTACAGTGTGTAGGTTTATAAATTATAAATGCCTTCTCAGGACATCAATAATAGCTAAGTTAGAATCCACCTACTAAAAACAAACATTGGAGGCGCATCGTAATAAAAACAGTTCGGGGTAGTCCACATGGTGGATTAGTACTCCGAGTAGGACTTAACTATACTATAGCTAAAGGGCAGATTGCTGCAGAATTACTTTTATGATCTTCGCTTTAAAGCAGGGGTTAAAATGTTAAAAATTTATAGTCAGCTTAAGCCCAAATAGCTACCATGGTAGCTTAATGAAAAACAAAGTTTAAAATTTAAACAAAACCTACCCAGTATCCACGAGGTACATCTTTTCCACAAATGTCATAATGCATAGGTTCTCCCTTCTCAAGAACACTTTCAGTTTCTTTTTTATTGACTGAAAGTTTATCGAAATCAACAAGTATTTCTGCAGTTCCCTTCCGGCATCTAACAAGAATATTCAGAACCACGTTAGAAACAATGAAACGCATTATCAATAAAAACATAAGAAACCAGAAGAAGAGATGCTGACCTTCTAGACGGGTGATGGACCACCAAAAGTTGAAAGAACTTCACAAGTGACACTTGAGTCTCTGATTTGATCATCTAACAGTAATACATTGCTTTTGTTAGATACTAACACTAAAAAGCAAAATTAAAAATGATAAGATAAAATGAATGCACACCATAGATGTTCACCTTGTGGTCTATAATGATGTCGAAAGCAGTGGAGGTTGCCTCCTCAATATCATAAATAGCACGTGCAATCTTGCTCCAAAAAAATATAATAGTAAGTCAGACACAAACATAAAGTTAGAGGTAAAATTTTATCAAATTAGTTAAGCGTTTAGGAGATGTCACCTGTCCAATATCTGAAGAATTTTTCTGAAGTTGATCGTTCTCATATTTCTGGTCATCCAAGTTATATGAGCTGTTAATGAAGAAAGAAAGATCCGAACATACATTAGTTCCTAATACATGAGTTCATACAAGACTTTATAGCAGTGAAAGAGAACCAGATTCGACGAATGTGCATTGTTTGACTACCCAAGCATTTTATGATTTTAACTTTCAAACAGCAGTACATAAATAAACAAATAAGTGGGTATCGCTCTATGTCTCTATTCAACACAGTTACTTGCCAACATGAAGAGAGGTTTTATACCTGCCCAATTGCTTATTAATCCAACTTAGCAGGAGGTCAGCTGTTCGTCCATTATCAATAGAGAGAATTTCACCCTTCGCTTGACTTGGGTCAAAACTTCCACGCACAAACTTAGAAGGCGGCCCCCACAGAAGTGTAGGGTAGTGCCCGACAGAGAACTTATCACAAAGATTAGTATTTATCTGTACTGCCAAGAAAGTAAGTTGGAGAAACAATCAAGAACATATAATGTGACAAATATCAGCTCAAAACATTAGTGTGTTAACCTAACAAATCAAAAGCTAAACCTATTTCTTTATTCCTAAACTGTTTCACAAACATCCAAGCTCTTAATTTCATGAAAATGTAGAGAAGCATAGCATTAGAACCTTTTGGGCACAATCTACTCTGGTCATCAATATCATTCCTGGATGGGCAGCATCTGCTCCATTAAAAATCTTTGCAACCTTCTCATACTGGGGCTGCACAAATTCTAAATTATGTTACTAATCACTATTAGCATGTGAAAGAACAACACATCAAAATCCCAACATACCTTGTAATTTCTACAGGCTGGGCACCTGTAAAACAGATAGGCAAAAAGCATATTAATGAGTGTAAACTTACGCGAATCTGCTTTCCAAATGTCTATGATTTAAATGAATACATACTCAAACATGTAATATACACACCATACAGCAGATACATGTAGTTCAAAGAAACAAATATAAACACACCATGCTTCTATATCAATGGAAAATTTGGTACCCACTATCTGTATTCTAAGTCAAGCACAGCTTCACAAATAGAAGAACAAAAAAGGAAGCCATGTGCTTTCCTCTTTCTTTAAACTTTCAGACTTACAAACTTGATGGATATTACATGCTCCATCAGACAAAACAGCAAAAACTAGACTCCCATACTAAACTTTAGAGTTAACTAGATCAATGCCTCTTTCACAACTTGAAAACAGGCTTTTCAAGTTATCTAGAATAATATAAAAAACATGAGGCAGCACAATCTCTATTGCCCGTACAAAAAAAAAAAAGACATCACATAAACTACCCAGGACAATTTTCTTATTTAGCAGCTTGAAGGCAGGTATTTTTCAAAACAACTAGAACTTATTTTTGCAGGAAACATTACACCACTCAGGAGCATAGGCAGATCTATTAAGGAGGGGGGAGGGGCTTAAGCCCCCGCCAGATAATCTTTTTTGCAACTTTTATATTGTTTGATTTGTTAAAATTATTGGGACTTATCTTGAGCCCCTACTAATCCAACACCACTAAGATCAAATTGAAGGTTGAAGGACGAGGAGGGGCTGAAATTGCAAAATAAAAGAGAAGAAATTGAAATTTATAGTATTTTTTTTATTTAAACTATGACTTGAAATTTATGAATATTGTGAACTTTCTATTATTAAATACAAAAAATCCTTATGTAGAAGTACGAAAGTTTTTTCAAAAAATGGCTAGTGGTGACTCTTCGTGTTGCTACGTGAACAATGAATTTGTTATATCAGTGCAAAATAATTTGGAGTTGAAACAATGAAGCCCCTACCAACAATTTTTTATGTGTCCTTCCATGCTCGGGAGAACCATAAATGAGACACAAACTCCATTGTCCATACAAAAATGGCATTTTATCAACTGCCCAGTACAGCTTCTCAAATTATGATAAATGAGCAAAATCCAACTCCCTAAAACTTATGATGGCAGAAGTTCTAGCTATACAAAAATGGTATTCCCTGGTTTCTTATCTTTACTTATGTACATAAATGCATGTGATCCAACCTTTTCAGTGACTATTTAACTGGAAAACATACATCTCTGTTAAATTCTTTCTGCACAGTGCCACTTCAAAATTAAACTTCTTTCCCTCCACAAATCACAGTTCTCTCAATAGCCATAAACTTCACCAAACCCGATCACCAACTTAAAAGGTCAAATCCAATAACCAACAACAGAAATTCACACAAATAAAGGAAGCATCTTTCCGCAAAAACCGAAAACTTGTAGAGAAGGAAAGAAATCAAGCAACGAACCAGTGAGCGAAGAATTCGACAATAGCATGAGTAGCGGGGGTTTCGCTGAGCACGGAATCGAAGTTCGTGGCGTTCAATTCCACCGCGTAATCAGGTCTCTCGAGTTTATCGCCGTCGATAGATCGCAGCAGCGAACGAGATCCAGCTGCAAACGGCGCTGAAACCGAAATCGCCGCCGCCGGCGACGCCGCGTCGGTATATAGCAACAGCGTTTGGATTAACAGAGTGATAATCGTTACAGAAGACATGGAATTAATGCCGCGATGTGTATTGATACAAAAATGTGCTGTGTATATATATATATTCGACGAGGGTTTTGGGGGCGCTACGGTGCCGTTTTGATAGCCGGCGATCGCCGCTTCGGCGATGGCGTAGGGAAAGGGAAAGGGTGCGCACTGCGCCTACCAAGTTGAAATTTTTGGGACTTTAGAGCGGAATGTCACTAGACTCCATTGCTATTTGGTACAACAGCTTTCTGCATTATGAAGCTTTTCGTGGTACCCTGAGCTTTAATGGTTGTACGCCCAATTAAGATCATGATAAAAGAATTAATGCTATTTGAGTATTTCACAGAATTGATTACGGCTTACTGCATTTAAAAACAATACTGTTTCGTTATTACTGAATTTTCTTATTTAATCGCCTTAATAAATGCTAGGTATGACAGATTTTTACTACTCTTCTACATTATTTTCATTATCTTATTAGTCAGAATTCAAATAGTGGATTTCCTTGTTTATGGATTACAATTACAATAATCACACAATTATAATCACAACTGGGGATGGCAATGGGTCGGGTTTTCGAAGATACTCGTACTTACTAAACTCTGTTGGGTCGGATTTGGATAAGTATAAAATGGGTTTGGGGCGAGTATGGGTTTGGAGACTAATACCCGTGACGGGTTCGGGTCGGGTTTGGAAAATTAGCTATGGATACCCGCTACCCGTACCCATTTATATATAATATAAATTGTAATTATAATTTATTTATAAATATACATAATACATTTACACTCTACGTATTTGTGGTCCATTATCTATTGTCAAACCCAAGTCGATCCTAAACTTTTTTACCTTTTCTCGTGCTAATTAATTATCCCTAATTTCCTAATAAATCTTTAGTATTTTAATTTAGTTTTTAATTAACCATTACTTCGTCTTATTGTTATTATCATAGTTGAGATTTTTTTTTGTATATAAAATGTTATGATAGTTCATATTTATTTATTTATTATTGAAACCTAAACGGGTTTGGGTGGGTAATTACCGGGTATTACCCAATGGGTTCAGGTCGGGTTTGGGAAAAAAAGTTACTACCCGTGACGGGTTTGGAACGGGTATGGGTTTGAAAATTTTAAATGAGTATGGGTTTGGGAAACGCTTAATGGGTGGGTACCCGACTCATTGCCATTCCTAATCATAACTATCTTATTTCTAAACAAGACATTTTCGGGAATAAATTTTGATTTTTATTCCGCTCGTCTCTTGTTCGTTATGTTTGCTCATAGATTTTATGCACTTGTTTATCATTCTCATCTCTAACGAAAAAAACAATTCTTAACCTAACCCAACCTTATATTTAATGAAGGTTTAATTACTTGCAAATACATAAACTTTGCCTCCATTTTGATGTTTAACCAAATTTATAATTTTCATAACAAAAAAATACACAAATTTTAATAAATTTTGGAATTTAGTCTAATTCCAAAGTTTGTTGGTCATTAACTTGATTATTTGGAATTCGATTAACAATCCAAAACTATCGTACAATTATAAAGCTCTAGACAATAGTTTTATAGTAATTATATAACACATAAATCCAAATTCTAACAAAATATATGGATACAAATTTTAAGGAAAATGACTTTTAAGCTATTCTCCAACCAATTTCAATGATTGATATCTAACAAGTAACAAGTACTAATATAAGAATTTCAGATTGTTAATCGAACTACAAGTAATCAAATTAAAACCCGATAAACTTTAAATTTATATCACATTCTAAATTTTTTAAAAAATTCATGCATTTTATTTTTTAATCAAAATAATAATTTGAGATAGAAACCAAAATTTATAAGTAATCTATTTATAATTCCAATTCTAAAGGTTTTAGCCACTTAAGCCCTCATTCTTCTCTCCTAATGCCACATCACT
>JAYJMF010000028.1:2339429-2355063 GCA_036873715.1 Salvia sclarea
TTCGTTGTTTGATATCATAACTGCTAACTATAGTCTAGAATGGAATGTTTCTGAGGAATGTGATAGTTGTTTTCGTCGAGGGGGGCAGTGTCTTACTGATAATTCAGGCCAATTCTACTGCAAAAGAGGTATCTTGGTTGCTAATATATGATGGTTTGTCCTTGCAGAATTGAGGTATCATGGTTGCATCAATTGCTTTTTGTCTTTTGCTTTTTGTCTAACTTTCTTTGATTTTTTTGCAGGCAATTCTAAGTGGAAGCTATTATTAGCTATATGTAAGCTCAACTTCACTCTCTCTTACATTGATTAAAAGCACATGAAATTCTGCAATAAGGCTTGATTTCTTGTTAATTTGTGATCATCAGTGTTACCTGCTGGTGCAATCTTGGTTGCCGTGGTTGTTGTCGTTTACATTTGTCTACGGAGGAAAAAGATGGGTGGATCGTACCTTCTTTCGAGAAACCTATCCTACGATCCCTCCTCGAAATCGGACGTTGAAGACGGCACCTTTAGCATCGACATTCCCATCTTCTCCTACACAGAGCTCGTCGACGCCACCGGAAACTTCGACCCGTCCAAGGAGCTCGGAGACGGAGGCTTCGGCACTGTCTACTACGGTAAGCACAAAGTTTCAATTACCGTTTGGTGGTTATAACAAGAACTCCATTTTTCACGAGAACTGATCAGAACTGCTGCACTGAACGTATAAAGTCACTCTTGTAACGAGAACTCCATTTTTCATGAGAACTGAGGAATGCTGCACTGAATGTATAAAGTAACTCTGCTTTCCCCTGCGCAGGCAAACTCCGCGACGGGAGGGAAGTGGCGATCAAGCGCCTCTACGAGCACAACTACAAGAGAGTGGAGCAGTTCCTCAACGAGATCAAGATCCTGACAGGCCTGAGGCACCCGAACCTCGTCTCCCTCTACGGGTGCACCTCGAGGAGGAGCCGCGAGCTCCTCCTCGTGTACGAGTACATCCCCAACGGCACGGTGGCGGACCACCTCCACGGCGAGCGGGCCGGGGAGGCCCCCCTCTCGTGGCCTGTCCGGATGAGCATCGCCAGGGAGACGGCCACCGCCCTGGCCTACCTCCACAAGTCCGACATCGTCCACCGCGACGTCAAGACCAATAACATCCTCCTCGACAACAACTTCTCCGTTAAAGTAGCCGACTTCGGCCTCTCGAGGCTTTTCCCGACGAACGTCACCCACATCTCCACGGCGCCACAGGGCACCCCGGGCTACGTGGACCCGGAGTACCACCAATGCTACCAGTTGACAGATAAGAGCGATGTGTACAGCTTTGGCGTGGTCCTGATCGAGCTGATCTCGTCTATGCCCGCCGTCGACATCAGCAGGCATAAGCACGAGATCAACCTCGCCACCCTGGCCGTCAACAAGATACAAAAATGCGCCTTCGACGAGCTCATCGACCCCTCGACGGGGTACAGTCGAGACCCCGAGGCGACGAGGATGACGACGTCGGTGGCGGAGCTGGCGTTCCGGTGCCTGCAGCTCGACAAGGACATGAGGCCGTCGATGGAGGAGGTGGTGGCGTTCCTGCACGACATCGAGACCGGCGACGACGTAGGCGGCTGTGGCCGGAATCCGAGGGGGAAGATACCGCCGTCGCCGGAGACGGACGAGGCGGTGCTGTTGAAGAGCAAGGTGTATCAGTCGTCGCCGACGGCGGTGACGGACACGTGGATTAGTAGTGACTCTACCACGGCGAGTTCGGTTGGGTGATTGATTTTTTCTTTTTCTTTTTTTGTGTTAGTGTGTTAGATGGATTTAGGAGTATATGTGTATGTATGTGTTGGAACGGTTTTATATATTCTTTCTCCATTTTTCCCTGTACTTTTTCCCCCTTGTTGTGTTCTTGGTTTTTTTAGAAATTGGAAGCGATAATGTGCATAGTCTAGCATCAATTTTAAACGAAAGTTGGAGGCTTGAAGACGATCAGATACCATCATGGTCTCTATTATACAGTGAAGTAGCATGGGCCACACCTTTTGTATCGGGCCGACTAGTTTATTAGAAACCCTACCAAACATATATTTTACGGTTTTAGCCATGTTAACTTTTGCAAATGTGGTTTGTTAGGCCTTCACCAAGGCCTAATAATATTACTAGTGATCGCTAAGTGGATGCTTAGCGGTTGAGCCGGAATTATAGTTCGAAAGAAGCTATTTTTTTTTAATTAAAAAATTGGTACATGAATGCTAATAATAAAAGTTTTTAAAAGAATAAAATAAAAATTTCAAAGTACAAAAGTATTTTATATTTTGTGTTGGGAGGATCTTGAGCATATCTCAACTATGTTGTTTCACGCGTACAATGCTCTGTATGAGAATTCGGGGTGAGTATCCGAATTTTCGTTCGGATTTTTGTTTGATCTGAATCGATCCGAAAATTCAAATTTTGTAGGAAATATAATTGTAATCGAACAAAATTATTGGAAAATCCGAAACTTCTATGACTAAATCAAACGGAAAAATCCAAAATATTTTGGAAAAAAGTTCCAAATATCCAAAAATTGGGAACAAAATTTTTAAATTATTGGATAAAATATTAGTATATTTAATATATTTTTGAATTTTTTTTACAATGATATAATTATAATTAAGGTATAAATATTTTGAATAAAATATATAATTTGGATGTTCACATTTTTTGGTTTAGAAAATAAGTCCAAATTTCAAAAAGAAAATACGGAACCAATTTAAAGTTTTAATTTGATTCGATTCGATTAACCTAATTTTCAATATTTTGCTCACTCCTAACGAGAATATAACATCAATATTTTCCAATCCATAAAATAAAAGCAATATATCCCAAACCATAAAATAAAAGCTTAATTGAGGTGTCAATTGTCACATGGGCTGATTGGGCTACTTGAAAATTGATGGAGGCCGTATTATTTAGATGTCCATTGAAGACACGGGATTTGATTGCCAGCCTACGCAGCCCAAGAATTTTTCCTAATCCAAATGTAAAATTTCAAAAAAGAAAAAAAAAAAAACACAATAATGAATTATATTATCAAGTTAAATTATGGGTGAGCACGATGCGGTTAACCAACTATTTCTCATAACAAACTGATCATACAATTTTTTATGGGTTTGATTGATTGTTAAGAAAATAAAAATAAAAATAAAAAATCTTTACATTAATAGTTAGTCATAACAAAATAATGTTATAATTTTTTTTATGATAACTTTTTTTAGAAAAGTATAAATAGCAAAATTGATAAGCAAGTCTTCACACACAAGGGTGAATTTGTCCAAAATTCAATTTAGGGAAAAAAAAGCAAAAAAGAAAAGAAATGTCTGAACCAGCTCGTATGAGACGTTAACGTACCTCGACATTTCTGGGCATCTCACCAGTTGAAATGCTTTTCCTAGTCTTCGTCTTCGTCTTCGTCTTCAGTCAACTTCCAAAGGCAATTAAACAAACAGGTGGTATGCACAAACCAAACATACAGCGTAATGAAGCTTCCCAATTATCTCACTCTCTCTCTTCTAATTCATTCTCTGATCATCGTTTCATCCGATTCCAAATGCCTAAAATCCTACAATTGTGGCAAACACACCTTGAATTTCCCACTCACCGATATCCATCACCCCGAATGCGGATTATTCATGGTCGATCGCTGCAATTCTAAACATGAAGATCAAACAATTCAACTGGAAGCTGGAGGCGTTCCTTATCATCTGCTTCAAGTTTCGGAGAAAAACATGACTATTGGCGACTATGAGCTGCAAAATCTCTTGAACGAGAGGAATTATTTCGCTCTAAAAAGTGCTCCTCTCTTTAAATCTCCTTTTGCTTCACTCAAGCTAGCCTCACCTAATCTCACCTTGTTTTCATGCCACGAACCCCTAAATTGCTCAACATCCTGTGCTTTCTATGTCACTGATTCAAAGGAATTTACCTATCAGTTTCCACATTGTTTGACGCTTCAAGTACCTAGAAATCACGAATTTACTCTGGAATGGAATGTTTATAATGATTGTGATCAATGTCATCATCGCGGAGGGCAGTGTTTTGGTAACTCCATTAACGACTTCTACTGCAGAGAAGGTTCTCTCTCTCTCTCTCTCTCTCTCTCTCTCTCTCTCTCTCTCTCTCATGATGCATCTTCTTAACCTACATAAATGTGTAGATTTTTTGCTCATGATGATCTGCACACTCTGTCATGTGATTGATTGATATATTTTTGGTTGTTGATGAATCTGTTGGCTCCTAAATTTATTGCAGAATGGAGTGTTTCTGAAAATTGTGACAAATGTTACCATGGTAAAGGCAAGTGTCTCAATACCACTGCAAATGAGCTCTGCAAGAGAGGTAGGATTCATTGCAATTTTCTCACACCTGCACAAATTAATCATGTTCTTGTTATTATTGATCTCTGTTTGTGTGTGTGTGTGTGTGTGGTAGAATTGATGAAATATGTTTCTTCTACATGTCTGCATCTAATATATTGAATTCTTTTCTATGATATGAAACTTGTTTGCAGGAAAGAGTAGGTTGGTGCTGATACTAGGTAAATATGAACACACATTCCTCATTTTTTAGACCTTAGCTAACAACTAAATTTTTTTATTGGTTCATAGCCATTTCTGTAGGTGGGCTATTGTTTCTTCTATGCTTGTTGATCTCCTTCATGATCTGGCTGTTGAAGAAGAGGATCGCTATGGGCTACGTTCGTTCCTCTAACGTATCCTTCATCACCTCAAAATCCGACATCAGTGGTGGGAGCTCCTTCTTCGGCATCCCTATCTTCTCTTACGCCGAGCTCGAAGCAGCCACCAACAACTTCGATCCCTCGAGAGAACTCGGAGACGGAGGTTTTGGGACTGTTTACTATGGTAAGAAAATCATCGACATTGATCACATTGTATATTTACCTAGTGAGAATGGTTCAGAATATATATAATTATTGCACTATGATAATATTGCACAGAATGTATAAAGTTGTTGATTGTGTTTTAGGCAAGCTCCTTGATGGAAGGGAAGTGGCGATAAAGCGCCTCTATGAGCAGAACTGCAGAAGAGTCGAGCAGTTCATGAACGAGATCAAGATCCTCACCTGTTTAAGGCACCCGAATCTCGTCTGTCTCTACGGCTGTACTTCTAGGAGAAGCCGGGAGCTTCTCCTCATGTACGAGTATGTCTCCAATGGCACGGTTTCCGATCATCTCCACGGCGGGAGAGGCGAGGCAGCGCCCCTCGCGTGGCCTATCCGGATGAGGATTGCCATTGAGACTGCAACCGCGTTGGCATATCTCCACAAGTCCGACATCATCCACCGCGATGTCAAGACGGACAACATATTGCTCGACGCGAACTTCCACGTGCAAGTGGCTGATTTTGGGCTGTCGAGGCTCTTCCCTATGACGCCACCCATATCTCCACCGTCCCCGGGGGCACTCCCGGGTACATCGACCCCGATTACCATATGTGCTACCAGGTGACGGACAAGAGCGACGTGTACAGCTTCGGTGTCGTCCTCATTGAGCTCGTTTCGTCGATGCCGGCTGTGGATGTGAGCAGGCAGACGAAGGAGATCAACTTGGCCAACTGGGCGCTGGTTAGGATACAGAGGGGCGCGTTTGATGAACTCATCGACCCGTCTCTTGGATATAACATTGATGCTCGAGTCACCGAGATGACTACATCGGTCGCAGAGATAGCGTTCCGGTGCCTGCAGCTCGAGAAGGAGTTGAGACCTTCCATTACTGAGGTGTTGGCTTTTCTCAGAGATATATCTAACTAATAATTTTATCTTCTCGTCTCTGTAATAATTTGGATGTGTTGTTGCAATTTCAGTAAATGCATTTTGATATATAGAAATGAACTTATGAAGAAAAAGGGGCAAACAAAAAATCACATTCGATTTCTAAAACATTACATAATTAATTGTCTAATACATCAAATGAGAAACAAGAGAGCAAAAACAAGACATACAAATACAATAACAGAAATTCCAGTTGCTTTTTATTGACAACAAAATTGAAGGTGAATTCAGGTTGTGGTGAAACAAAATGGGTGAAGTTAATGCCTAGCACTAGCAGTGAGCTTATCTGAATTATCCAAAGGAATAATATGAGTTCTATCATTATAGGGGTTTACAGATTGATCTAGAGTGTCGTTTTGTCCGGGGCTCGTCGGTCCCTTCTGAGACTTGGTCCCAGAGTCGGGTTTAGGGTGAGGTTTCGGATGCTTCTTCTCCTTTGGAGGCGATAGCTGCAGCAAGAATCTATGTATCATCTCATAACTGGTAAATGTAATCACGGCGGATGGAGTTGTTCGTAGGAGATTTGTAGCACAGCCGCGATAGAACCCCGTTGGACCTTCCTGTCTGAAGACTTGCTTGATGCAATCGACAACGCCAGCATACTTTGGCTGAGAATCCCGCACTTGACCTTGCTCTTGCAGCCTTGAACGAATAACCTAGAGCATAATCGAGTATGCATAAACGAATCAGCAAATTGCAAACTCGGAGTATTTGAGAGGTAATGAAAGGAAAGCATACCTCATGAGGATAAGTTGATAGCGAGGCAACGACCTTTGAAGATGATGAGGCAATTGCAAGTTCCCCGGGGTTGAGCTCGTTATCCCTTTTATTCCCTTCCGAATCAGGAAACAAAAAGACAGTCAATATGATTTCAGTCGTATTATAGCCCTAGTAACGGATTAACACAGATCGTTTGCACTAAAACATCAAAAGAAGCCAGAAAGCAAGTGAAATTGTGTCGTTATACCTCGTTTCGCCAAGTAGAATTTTATTCTTTCATATGCAGGGAACTGGATGGCTACGTGACTGACTCCAGCCAATGAAGGCAGAAGACCACTGTACCATCCCCGGAATCCTTCTTCATGGACGATTCGACTCAAAGCAGAAAATATATTCTTGTAAGGAACCACACCTTGCCTCATTCCTTGTGTCTAAGAACAGATATGAAGTCCAAAATTAGTATCAAAAGCCAATACTATATTTATACTACAGTTATTAAAAACAGCTGGGCCAACAAGTTATGCAGTTCACAGTGGAATCATAAGATTTTTATGAAATACAAATTACATATCGTTACAAAAAACTAATAAAAAAATACTATTAAATTTCAGATATCTGCATCAATAATGAACTCCCATACCCCACCCCAACCCACTACAAAACATTCACTTTACAAAAACATTCCAACCTACTTGAAGTCGTGTCTTAACAACCCACAGAGGATTTGTTGCGACAGCTGTTGCAGCACCAGCTCCTGCAGCAGCTACCATGTTTGAACCAATTGAAAGCTGGTCGCTGTTTTTGCTCCCCTCTGTATCATTACAATATATAAGTAAGATTTTTCTAAAATATAATTGTCCACGTTCCACTTCTAGTGGATCTCACCAAGTGCCATTTAACATCATCAATAACAAACAGCAATTTCTGAAGCTATACGAGACCTACCATATGTATGTAGTAGCTCTTTAAGATGTCCATAAACCGTGAAGTATACCTGCAATGATCAATGAGAACATTTTTGTATGTCAGCCTATGAGAATTAAATAGAGTCTTCTATAACTAAAAGATTATGTCGTTAAAAAATAAAATAAGGTGCAAAGGGCGTGGACAGAGAGAAAAAGACTAGAGAATATAATCTCCAGTAACAAGAAACGCAGGAAGAGATTCTAGATAGAACAAAATGTAATGTCCAAAATTCTATATATTCATCATTATCACCCCAAATCATCTACAAATTGGAGACAATTTTCCCAAATTAAAATAACAAACTAACAATGTAACATAATCAACTCCAAATCACTACTACTGCTTGAGTATAATTTTTGCAGACATCTACGTGTATCTGAATTGAAGAAAGGTTAACAAACAGAAAACTTTCCATCCACACCCCTTAATTAAGTCTCCACGTGCTTCTACGAGTCGCCAGAACAAATACGAATCTAAAAATTCCACTACATTAATATAGCGGAAAGTAAGCAAATTATTGTTTCCACAACGAGACAAAGAATACGCCGACAGACAACATATAACAGGAGAAATCTTAAATGATCGATGATGACACTCACAGCCCAATTTGGAAGTAATGCTGTCAAAGTTGGCGTCAGCCCGCGGTAAAGTCCCCTCATACCTTCGTTTCGGACAATATTTTGTAGGCTCACAATGATCACACTGCCTAAATTTCACCACAAAAACACACAGCATAAGCTAATTAAACATAATGGATCTAAATACAGCTACTTTCCTCTAATCAAACCTAACAATCACAGGACTTTTCATGGACGGCAGTACCTTTACGACCAGAGGGCTGCATCTCAGGGAGGCCATGAACTTGAAGCCTCGTCTTAATCACATCCAACGGGCAAACGAATGTAGCTGCTATTGCACCTAAAATTCAATCAACAAAATCAATAACACCAAACCACCAATCAATCACAGGATTAAGAAGAAATTACAAAGAACTGCAAACGACGGCGATTTACTGAGTAAATTACCCGCAGCGGCGCCGGCGGAGGCGTCGAAGATGACCTCTTTCGCGCTCCGGTGGTCGCACGGCGCTGCGGCGACCATTATCACAAGCTTAATCCGACGATCCCTCAACAAAAATCGAAATTAGGGTATTGCTTCGCACTATTCCACCTTTAGCTACAATTATGCATATATGTCGATGCACATATATATCTGTAATGAAGGTTGAATTTTTGGGCGTCTTTGAGACTTCAGTTGAATGGAATTGGCGCTGCGTTGCTGACCACAATAGACCGTGTTTGAAGGGAATGCAATCTATGTCTCTGTGCGTGTTTTTCCCTCTTTGGAATTTCTAGGGTTTTTCTTTTCAATTTTGACCTAGGTTTAACGCGAATCGGGAACGGAATCCATGAATGCGAGGTTTTGGGGAAAAATTGAAAAGGAAATCTATCACTAATCGCAACAAACTCTCACAAATTTCGGAAAAAAAATCAGATTTGCATCGATCTACATTTTCTACGCAGAGGAATCTGAACTCCTTATCTGCTTCAAAGTGTGGAATATCTTTTGCTGTCGTTTTAAATTAATTCTCGCTTTTCTGATTGAAAATATACTTGAGAATATCGCCATTTATTTTAGATAAATACTCTAAAAAATTTTAAAAGCAAAATTAATTGCTTGAAATGTTATTTTCAGGGTGTTAAATGTGGAAGTATATTTAAAGCGACACCTGATAGTGATAAGGATTGGATATTTCATATTTGGATAGAATAAATTCTATAATTCCTTACCCAAAAGAAAAAAGTTCTTTAATTCTTTTTGTAGCTATCAGTTTTTGGTGTTGATTTACTACAAAGTGCAGATAAAAAGAATCAATTAAAAATTAAAAGTAGTAAAATGTTGAAAATTATTTTATTTGAGGGAAAGTCGTTGAAATAATTAATTACTACTATAGGGGGGAGTTCTACTGTTCTAGCCGCATTCATAATTCATTTGAAGATAATTCAACTTTAGTGTATGAAAATTTGGCCATTTTGGGTCATTTAACTTTGATTAAATTAAAATTTACTGCTTACATATATATATTTTAGAATTTGACGTGTAAAAGTTGGGTATTTGAGGAATTGTGGGAGTAGAAATCATATATGCTCATATGTATTCTCCAAAAAAAGAGATATGATTACAGTATATCTCTCCACCAAAGGAAAATGTTTATATATCTTGTTGATATTAATCCAGAAAATTTAGAATAAAGTTTATGAATAATTTAGCCCATTTCAAATATAAGTCTCCAAAAAAAAAGATATGATTATATCTCTCCAAGTCTCCAACCAAAGAAAAATGTTTATATTTTCTTGATATTAATCCAGACAATTTAGAATAAAGTTTATGAATAATTTAGCCCCTTTCAAGCATAATTGGGCCTATATTTATCCACAATGGCCCAATCTTGTTTATCTATTTGGGCCTTCTTTGTGGAGCCCAATAGAAAACGACGAGGTGACAGTGACTGAGGGAAAAAAAAAGAAAAAAGGAAAAATGAAAAAGAAAATTTAATTTAGTTGAGCTGATGGCAGCTGGACTCTGGTAGTTGCTAATGACTTGCAATTTGCAAGTATAATTGTTGATTATAATATATAACCGATTTTCCAATTTCACCCTTGTGCAGGAAAATATAGGGTATTATTTTTAATTTTTAATTTTTTTATTTTAATATTTAGAGGATGGAAGATGTTAATCCATTGGGGACTCATTTAATTAGTACAAACTTGAGTAGTATTTAAATCATTTTAATCAAAAATCAAATTTTTTATTTACAACATAGAAGCCACTAAATTAATTTTTTTAGCGAATCCACTAATCATTTAGTCGTTAGTCATTACGTCAACGTCTAATATAAAATTTTCTACAATTTCTTAGGAAATCTCCCAGTGAGAAGGAACATTTGGCGACTTTTGGAAAACAAGAAAATGATAATCTATTGACCTTAATAATAATGATTTTTCCCCTAAATTTCATCCTTGTGCATATAAACATAGGGTATTAATTATTTAGCGGATGGAAGATGTTAATCCATATGGGTACTCATTTAATAATTAGTACAAACTCTAGTATTTTAATTATTTCATCAAAATCATGATGCATTTTCAAATTTGATACATTTAATGTAAAGCCACTAAATTAATCTTTTTAATGAATCCACTAATCATTAGTCATTACGTGAACGTCTAATATTGATTATTTTTTTTTTCTGCAATTTATAGGAAAACTCCCAATAAAAAGGAATATTTGGCGACTTTGGGAAAACAAGAAAATGATAATCTATTGGCCTTAATAATAATGAATTTTCCCCTAAATTTAAGTTAATCTCTTGTCACCGCCACTTGTCAATTGTCATACAAAAACTGCGATATGTTTTATTCTGCCAATAATATCTTTGTTAGCCTGTCTTGCTGATCTGTATTCCCTTTTACAAAATTAATTAATTAATTAATTAATTCTCAACGCCTTAAATTTTGATTAAGGAATGTTTTTCTTTTTCTGGTTTAAGTAAAATTAAAAGTTGAAGTATTGGGGTTTTCTTGATGATTGGGGCCTTACAGTTCATTCCTTGTCATCAATCCGCGTTTGGTCCATTTCCGTGTGAATTTTGCCTCCCATCTTTTTATAATCCCTTCAATTTTTTCTAGTGGATTTGTTTGGTTTTCCAGTCACCATCAGATCTGCATATTGCCATACCCCTTTTTGCTAAATTAAAGCTAAAAAACATAGTACACACACTGAAACTCCAGCAGTCTTCTTTTGAGGTAATCCCATGTTTCCTTTCTCTGGGAATCTTTTCATCTTTTTCTCCTGTTTCAGCTTTTCAATTCCCTGCTGTGTTGTTATAATTGATGAAATTGGCTATTTGGGGGGTTTTTGAGATCTTGTGTTGTTGTCATAATTTGTGATTGCAGGTGAAAGTTTTGAACTTTAGGGCTGAAAAAGGTTGGATTTTGGTGAATTGGGGTTTCTTGTTTGGGGGTTGGAGATATAGTGCTTATCTCTTTGGTGGTGTTTTGTGAATTTTCCTTTTGTGGGGTGTGTGTGTGTGTGAATTTCACCTTTTTATTGGGGAAAAAGGTGAATTGGGATTAGGGAATGTTGGAGGGTTGTGGCAAGTAAAGTGTGAGTCTTGTTTGGTGGGATATGATGGTGGAAATTGGGGAGATTCGAATATATCTGTGATTTTGGACTGGGGTTAAATTTGGTGTGCTTATTTGAGCTCTAGCTCGAATAGAAAGAACTGCGTGGTTTAGTAATGGGGTCGAGGGGAGATAGGCATGAGCACCATGATCTCGTGCCCCTTGCTGCTCTGATAAATAGGGAGTTGAGGAACGAGAAAATGGAGAGGCCCGCGGTGAGATATGGCTCTGCTGCTCAGTCCAGGAAAGGGGAGGATTATTTCTTGATGAAGACTGATTGCCAGAGAGTTGCTGGGAATCCATCGACGTCGTTCTCTGTTTTTGGTGTATGTAATCAATCCATTTACTGCTTCAGTTTACATAGTTATGCTTGTCGTTGGTCTCATTTGCCTTTTTGTTTTAATGAGAAAGGTCTGTTTGAGATTCGGTATGTCGGAGATTGTACTTTAATTCATTGATTCCCAATAAAGAAGTTGTAGATGCAACTTAGGGAAATCCATCAATGTCAGTCTCTGTTTTTGGAGTATGTGATCTATTTACTGCTTCAGTTTACATAGTGATGATTGTCGTTGGCCACTTTTTGTTTTAATGAGAATAGTCTGTTGAGATTTGGTATGTCGGAGATTTTACTTTAATTCGTTGAGTAATTAGGGAAATCTGTCAACGTCGTTCTCTGTTTTTGAAGTATGTGATCCATTTACTGCTTCAGTTTACATAGTGATGATTGTCGTTGGTCACTTGCTTTTCGTTTTAATGAGAAAAGTCCGTTTGATATTTGGTATGTCGGAGATTTTACTTTAATTCGTTGATTCCTCATAAAGAAGTTGTAGATGCAAATTAGGGAAATCCGTCGACATCTTTCTCTGTTTTTGGCGTATGTAATCCATTTACTGCTTCAGATAACATAGTGATGATTGTCATTGGTCACTTGCCTTTTGTTTTAATGAGAAAAGTCTGTTTGAGATTCGGTATGTCGGAGATTTTACTTTAATTCGTTGATTGATTAGGGGAATCCATCAATGTTGTTCTCTGTTTTTGGAGCATATAATATATTTACTGCTTCAATTTACACAGAGATGATCGTCTTTGCTCACTTGTTTTTAGTTTTAATGATCTAAATCTGTTTGAGATATGATATGTGGGAGATTCGTCTTTTACCTCATCCTATCCTAATAAAGAAGTTGTGAATGCATCATAGGGTGTATTAGTAAAGTTTAGCCGATGATTCTTGAAAGAAATCTTTTGATTTAATGGAGATTCCTCTACCAACTTGTAGATATTTGATGGGCATAACGGGAGTGGAGCTGCGATATTTTCGAGGGACCATTTGTTAAACTATGTGTTGAATGCCATGCCTCGTGGACTTGACCGGGAGGAATGGCTCCACGCGTTACCTAGAGCTTTGGTTGCCGGCTTTGTGAAAACCGACAAGGAATTCCAGGCCAAAGGCAAGGATTCTGCACTTTAACCGATCTTTTTACTGTTTCGCCGCGTGCTTAAATAAGCTGAAGCTCGTATTCTCTGCAGGAAAGACTTCCGGAACTACAGCAACATTTGTAATTATCGATGGGTGGACAGTTACAGTTGCATCTGTCGGAGATTCACGCTGCATTTTAGACGCGCAGGGTGGTGGCGTCTCCATCTTGACCGTTGATCATAGACTCGAAGAAAATGCAGAGGAGTGAGTCCCTTCTCTTCGAGTGTAAATTTCGCTATTCCTTTTTCTATACTCATTCTCGAATCTCGATAAATTTGCAGAAGAGAGCGCGTCACAGCCAGTGGAGGTGAAGTCGGAAGGCTTAGCATTTTCGGTGGGACCGAGGTAAATGATCCGAATCCGATCTCCATAAATTCAAGATAGCCTCGTTTTTCAATTTGTGACGATCCTTACCTCGCCTCGACTCTTTAGGTTGGTCCGCTTCGTTGCTGGCCGGGGGGGCTGTGTCTTTCTCGATCGATTGGCGACATGGATGTGGGCGAATTCATCGTTCCAATACCTTACGTCAAGCAAGTGAAGGTAGCTAAACGATCTTACTTCGTTACTCTGTTTTAGTACTCAACGAGCTGACTTAGTTTCGTTCCCGTGAAGCTATCGAGCACAGGCGGAAGGCTGATAATCGCCTCTGACGGCGTCTGGGATTCGCTGTCATCGGAAATGGCTGCAAAATCGTGCCGGGGATTGCCCGCTGAGCTTGCCGCTCGTCTAGTGGTGAAGGTATCGAACGAAATCATAGCCCGTCTCTGTTTATTTATGCGACGAATCTGCTTTTTTAGGGTTATATGATTGAAAAATAGAAATAATGGTTGCTAAAATCTTGATTTGTACCAATGGTAAACCAGCCTTTATGGGATTTCCATATCTCATTGCATCAAACCGGTATTGTATAGGAAGCGTTGAGGTCGCGTGGGCTCAAGGACGACACGACTTGCATAGTCGTCGATATAATTCCCCCGGACAACAAACCACCGCCTTCTCCGCCTCCCAAGAAATACAACAAGCTCAAAGCCCTGTTTTTCCGGAAAAATTCTTGGAAATCCACCAACAAATTAGCAAAGAAGCTATCTGCCGTGGGCATTGTGGAGGAATTATTCGAAGAAGGGTCGGCCATGCTTGCCGAAAGGTCAGTATACGACCTAAAAACTCGTTCTCATTTTTCCTTATATGGCGTTATACTGAGTATTTGAAGGATTAGATGATCAAATAAGCCCCCTATAATCTATAGATTTATCCACCAAAATGATACTCCCTCCGTCCCACATATTTAGACACATTTTTCCATTTCAGGATGTCCCACGAGATCAGACATTCATTTTTTTGGAAATAACCCAAACTTTTATTCTTATTTACAACACTTTCCACATATTTAGAAATAACCCCTCTGTCCCACATATGATATAAGACACATTTTTCCATTTTGGGATGTCTCACAAAATTTAGACACATTCTTTTTTTGGGAATAACCCCACATCATAAAATGACTATTTTACCCTTATTTCTATTCTTATTTATGACATTTTCCCACTTATCAATACATTTTTGTGGGACCCCTTCTCCACTACCACTGAAGTCAATACATTTTAATAAAACTCGTGCCGAGTCAATCGGGCAGTATTTGAAGTCGTGCAAAATATTGATCGTTTCATCTTGTTTCTCCAACAATGGCAGGCTCGGAAACGACGAGCCGACTGCACAGACGGGTGGTCTTTTTGTGTGTGCCGTGTGCCAGGCTGACCTGGCACCGAACGAGGGGATCTCGGTTCACGCTGGCTCAATATTCTCGATGAGCTCGACGCCGTGGCAAGGCCCTTTCCTGTGCGGCGACTGTCGGAATAAGAAGGATGCCATGGAAGGGAAGAGACCGAGTGGAGTTAGAGTAGTGTAGGTTTAGCTGATGCTTGTTCAAATTGCTGCCATTCTTTTGTTGTGGTTGATGATCGCTTCTTGTTCTTGCTTAATTAGGTGATTTATTTTGGATTATCGAATGTTGAAATCCATATATTTTCTTTGATTTATTATTCATTGTTAAAAGTAGGGAACAAACGAATGCATTCTTTTGCTAACATATTGCTCCGTTACAGATTAAATTTGTGGTTAGTATTTATAATAAAGAAGTATAAGTTTCGGTTTAGAATTTTCGATTTGGGATCTTTGTAAATAACTAGATTTTATGGCTTGGAATTTTTGATACCTGGACATATTTACAATCGTTCGATTAAAAATTTAAAAGATATACCTCATCCTTCCATAAAAAATATGAACGCTTGGGGTGAGCACGAATGTGTTAATAAATAATTGGAGTGTGCTATGAGTGGGGTAAAAATTATATAAATAGTAATTGTTTTTGTGGGGCCTTATAGTAAAGAGGTATGTAAATGAGCCAAGTCGCTCGTGAGCTATTCGGAGCTCGGCTCGGAAAAAGCTCGTTCGAAATTCGCTCGTTTCCTAAACGAGCCGAGCTCG
>JAYJMF010000028.1:2358964-2374217 GCA_036873715.1 Salvia sclarea
TTTTGAGGTTGAAAAAGTTCGCCCCACCCCCCCTGATAGAATTCCTGGCTCCGTCCCTGGTCTCTAGTGAGAATTGATTTGTTCGTGAGAAATGAGAATAACGAACAAGAGCATAAAATCGATGAACAAGAGCATAAAATCCACGAATAAGAGACGAGCGAAATAAAAATCAAAATTTCGCCCCCTCCGAGATTTGAACCTGGTGCTTTTCTTTCACGGAATTTCTGGTTCGTGAACTTCATTGAGTTGTGCATGCATGATTTTTATTTGTTCATTTAGAAACAATCATGACCATTAAATCTAGATATTTAAAAGGCAATGATTCATTCTCATTTCTCATAATAGATATCTATTCTCACAAGAACCTAATCCGATGGTTAGGTACTTAAATATACGTCATCACTTATATACATATACATGATGTCAGGCTAATTATATGTGATAAATTCATCACATAGTGCCATCATTCAATTCTAACAAATGCATGCGTAAATTAAAATTATAACCTCACATTTTAATTTACACATATATTTCGAATTTAGAATCATAGCTCAAATGACGGCATTTCTGATGGCTAATTTCATTCGCAAATTAATTGCATACTTGTGAATAATTAAAATGCAAGTCACACGCAAATTTATTTTTTTTATTATTTTATTTTATACATAGGTCTAAAGCCTAGAATTACATCTAAAGCTTGTTCAGTTGTTTTCGAAGTTCAGTTACAGCTATTTTCTGAAGCTTCTTCTGGAAGTACAATACATGTTGGTCTTGGGTAGTGGGTTGAACTCCTCCACTGATCAAGAATTAATTTGACCTTGATTATTATATCCAAATTTTAGATTTAATTCTATCCATGCTTTTCAAAATACTTAAATAATCAAATTCATATGCTAAACGAAAAAAGTACCAAGTTTTATATATCTTAGAAAAGTTGGAACACAAATGTTGTTGAAGGTCTAGAGAGATATCAAAGAAAAAGTCATACACCGCAAGCACATAACTTCAAATATAGAATGTATACAAAAGTTGAGATAGAAATGGCAAGCAAATTATTCTTGTGATAAAACAAAAATAGATGGTCACCAGCAGCAGCCTTCCATTTTCCTTCTTTTCTTAAGTTTTGATGTGTATATTCAAATTTTTCAAGTGTATAGAAAGATGACAAATTTGCCAGACCCAGCTGTGATTTCATGTTTAGTTATGATGAGTTCGAAAAAATTGGCCAAAAACATTATGATACCACAAAACATAACTAGTGGAATGACTCAATTATGTAAAATGGAATTATACATGACATATCAATGGAGCAAGTCTTTGTGGTAAAAAACAAAAGAAAGAAAGTTGAAGCTTAGATGGTAAAAGATAAATGGAGGAAGAGCATCCATCTATGACATACTCATCGAATGGATAAAATCCAGCCGTGGTCAAGAGTGAAACCGATGGTCTCGAAATCCTTTTGACACTAATTTCTAGAGAAATCATAGACTAAATGTAAATGCATGGAGCAGTTCACTTCATCTGAAGCATTGATTTCAAGCCGCAGAGAAAAGATCGGGAAAAATTAAAGAACATCAAAGTTAATCATGAGTAACAACTACAGTATGGCATATTCCTAAGAAAAATTTTCTATTTCTACCCATACGAATTCTTCTTTGTTCCAATTAGAAAGATCACAGCGACTTCTCAGTCGTTTCTCTACAAACAATATAAGAGAGAGAGAGAGAGAGAGAGAGAGAGAGAGAGAGGAAAACGAAGACCTGGAGAATTGATTTCCTCGAAAGCAGACACTCAGGGCACAATAAAGCCTATCAACCTTGAACTTGTTGGGATGACTTGTACTCCAACATTTCAGCTTTGTATCTTTCCTTATCTCTCAGACCCTTATCCTGGTATACCTAATACAACCATAGATTAAACATTATTTGCAAGATACAATCATGTCACATTCTCAGGATTGTAGAATCAAAGAATACATTGGATTAGTCTCTTTCTACTTTAACTCTGTGTGTGAGTTGGAACTCAGAGCTCCTGCCAATGACAATCAAGGAAGCATTTTGCTTTCTACAGAAAACGCAACCATGCAGTTCCAGGTCACAGTGAACAGTGATAGTACAATTAGAAAGCAGTTTTACCCAGTCCCGAGGAGAGAAAGATAACAATAAGATTCTTTTCTGGCATGCAAACAAGGCAGCAAGAGTCAACATAGATAGGTCCTTTCTTGTTTGCACAACCCATTATCTATTAATCTTGTTACTATAGACACAAGAGGAATTTAACAGACATTACTCAAGCAAGTCATTACTTATTACCCTAGTCCTACAAAGATCAATTAGCTCTATTAAAGCCTCAACTTTAGTATTGCTGAGGTTTCCACAACAAGGATCTTATAAAATCATGCTTTGCAAAGGAAATGCTACAAAAACTATATCCGTCAAACGAGAGATAACTCACACTTGAATTGGCTATAATTTATTTTAAGCAGAAATCTGAAGATGTAGCAAATTAATTTCCTATGTCAAGTGTACGTTTTGTATTACCTGTTTTTCAGCCTCTGTCATATTGCTCCATAGTTGCCCAATTCTTTTGCTGATAGCTCTTTCTTGCCCATGGTATGAAGGCCTCAGTATCTGGTACTGCTCAGCAAAAAAGAACGTATAACCACTTCTATTTCGCTTGGGATGAGCTGGGTCTTTAAATGCCGTATGGTTCTTTCTACGTGAAAGGTGAACAGGCTCGTCAGAAGTGCTACGACTTTGGGATGCATCAGGTTCAAGAGGTGTGTGATAAAGGACACCTTTCAGAACCTCAGATCCCAGCTTCACTGTAACTAAATACCCATCGTCAAACTTTCCATCTATTGTTCCAGATACTAAGCTTCCATCCCCCAAATTAGAACTTGCTGCATATCATATAATGGGATCCCATGTTAATATTTCACAAGCAAAGTCAAGTAACACCAGAATAAACTACTAAAAGTTCTTAAACAACAGTATATCCCCACCTGAGAGTTTCTCAGGTGCAGCACCATCATCATCGGCATATGACAATGTTTGACCTAATGAAGGATTTTAGGCAATTACTAGTTAAAAACCAGGACAGATTTAAGCATTACAAGAACAAGAGTACAATGAGTTATGAAGGTACCCGCTGCTAAAACAGATGGTTCTTCTTTCCGGAAATAATAAACCTGCTCAAAATGATAAAGTGAGGAGAGATAATACTTTCGCAGAACAAATGATGCACTTGTAATAGAAGTTGGGAAATTGAAAGCTGCTGTAATTTCCTTCCATCTGCGGTCTCTTATAACCTGCAACATGTAAATCTAAAAGTTAGCAAAGTAAATTTAAATCGACTTTAAGTTATGGAAATAGTAGAACTAGTAATCAGCTTCAACCAATCAGTACAATCTCACCAACTTTGCCAAGTTAGTAAAGAGCATCCATTAGATACCCACTATTTGCTGCTCAGAATCAGTTAACAATTTAATGGTACACAAAACCGAAGAGCACCAGCTATCTCCTCTACAGAAAATGTGATGCACAAATGTCCGCTTAGCTTATCACCAAGGAATAAAGGTAAGTCCGTAAATTGAGTCATATACGCGATCTCTAATGTGATCTCAACCCCTAGGAGAATTTTTTGTGGATGATTAATCAGAAAATGATAGATACACCTTATTGTGAAGTGTGAAGTGCTATTCAAAATCTTATAACACAACTTAATAAACATTCCTGATATCAAGATTTTCATAATTCAATAATGTTACTTTTATACCTTGGGTATTTATGCGATATATTACAGATAACATTTCTTTCGACATAATAGGAAAATAAATTTTTAAGTTATAACTGCTAAAAGCAGCATCACAAGCAGTCATTTACTACCATATAAAGATGCACAATAACAAATATGTAGAGAGTAACTATTTGAAAGAGCTAAGAGAGCATACTTTTTCAATACCACCTCGAGAGGTCACCTCTATAAAAAGTCGATGTAGATCTAAAGAACTCCCTCCCACAGTAGGGACCCTAAATAGCAAAGGACGGAAGTTAATAAAAGATACTGTGCAATTTCTCATAAATTTTGCATGTAGTTGCAATATTGTCCAAATTCACGGCAAAGCAATCATCATATTTCTGATAAGTGCCCAAATCAGGTTTCTGATACATGCAACAGGAACACGAGAATACACAAATGGTATACTAAACGAAGTAACTACAGCTACTATCATTACACAAAAACAGAAGGTATTTACACTTTAGAAAACAAATCACATATATGAAAGTTGATTCGCTATAATGGGATTGGAGCACCAAATTTCAGTTGAAATCAAAGTTCAAACATTTGCCAATCTATATGATTCTATGTCATAGGTGACTTGCTACTCTCAACATCATGAATTTCTCCATGGATCAAAAAAGGATTTTATTCTTCCATGCTATAGTTGTGTTGAAAAGTAGCCAAAGAATGCAACAAGTATATACATAAACCAATTTCTATATTTGAGTCCTAGATATGTTTTATATAAAGGAGCATGACTGTGCATAGCCAAAGGAGAAACCCTGATTCTATACAGGCAAGTCATAGATAACAACGTCTCAGAATCACAATCGGGTAAACCATAATACCTCTGACCTCTCTTGCAATTTTACAGCCGTATTTCTTTTTTACGGCCATATCTCCTAAACAAGATATTTGACCTCTTAAACCTTCCTCCTTTTTCTATAGAAATAACCATGGAAGACATGGTACAAATACTCCAAGAGTTAAATCACCAATAGTTCACATGCAATTTTCACTCGTGTACACTAAGCTCAACGCCTCAAGCACAAACAAGATCCAAAGACCAGCACCAGCATTCGAGTGAAATCAGTATCAGGACCGAAAGTAGGATCACTTTCTTTTGTTTCTAATATTCTATACAGACGGGACAGTATGTACATGCACTAGATGCATGTAATAGAACCTAAGAGAAGATACAGTTATTAATTCACGACATCCAGATATCTTACTGGTACTAATACATAAAATCCAATCTATAGTTGAAAGCCAATTGACTACAAATGAAGTTATACTACAAAAGAGTACCCTCTGTTGAACTAACACAATATTCACAAAAGAAACTCATAGGACCCAAATTTACTCATTTTATTAAGTTAACAAAATGTATTCCTCAATAAATAGCAGTCATCAATACAATAGTGCAGTAGAAAGGTTTTCACTAATTAGTCCAAATACCACCCGATAATACTAAAACATATTAAGATTTCTCTATTAATTAATTTTCCCAACCACAGCACGAGATGTCATATTGCTCAGCCTACCCTTATTTGACAGAAAAAACCGTGACAGTGAGCACTCCATTCAAACAAACACATCAGAAATTAGAACCCTCCCCAAAAAAAAACCGCTGAAAATATTCAATCAAAAGCAACCATCAGCTCAAAATCAGGTCTACCACCATTATAACACCGCCAAACAACATGCATAAGCAAATTAGGAACCTCGAAGCAAACTATTAAAAAAAAAAAAAAAACGCCCCAACCAAAAAAAATAATAATTAAAGAGCAGTAAACAAATTGAATGAGATGAAGCATGAGAGTTACCGGAATTTGGTGGCGTAAAAAGCGTGAAAGGCGCGAAGGTTGTGCAGGAAAATATCTGGGTTTTGAATAATTTGATGATATTCAGCTTCGGGTTTGGGATAGGAACTGTACTTTGTCATAGGCGTTTCCGAAGATGGGCCGTTTGACATTTTAGTTATGGTAGAGTTGAGATAAATAGGATTTTAATGATTACTATGTATATTAGCGATTGATTTGAATTTGATGAGGATGATCAACCAAAAAATAAAATGGGGTTTTTCACTCTACCCCTAAAACTAAAACCCTTCCATTTCTTACCCCCTCTTCCTTTTGAATATTGGACGCCGCTCTTCAACTGGAAATATATTTGGATTAAATATTAAATAACCCTTCAACAAATTTAATTCGCATCTTTCTTTAATATTAGGTTGATAAAGATAGAGAGATATATAAGATCTCACTTGTTTTCTCACCATTCGTTACTTTTGAATTTTAAATTTTTTATATCCTTAAATATCTTATTCTCTGAAATTTGTGGTTAAGGTGCAGTTTACTTGTAAATTGTCTTTAGACTAATTGAGTCTATCTAATATAATAATATTTAAGGCTACGTATAGAATTGCAAGATATAAGTTTCAGTGTTTCAATTTGATTTCGAGATTAGAAAAATTTATATTGTGTGGTGAAGAAAGAAAAGTAGAAGAATACCGTGGCTCTAACGCTTCTGAAAAGTGAAAAGCCCCTTTCTGAATGAAACTTACTATGGCTTCAAGAATAGTCAATTCGGCTAAAATCTACAACTAATAAACATTTAACTTTTCAAGAAGAGATGTGGACTCGTGTGTTTGATTGGCTGGGAGGTTATGATTTAATCATAAATATATTATCGAGTTTGAATATGAATTTAGGTATACCGTATATGTAAATGTAAGTATTATGCAATAAATTTTTATTCATAAAAAAATATGATATCGCAAATTTGTGTAAAAAAAAGGTATCTGTTTGAGTGTTACTAAAGCCATATAACACCCCAATTCCATCGAAATATGATAAAGAATAAAGGGAACAATCATGCTTTATCATCTTTTTGATAATAAATAATGAATAAATAAATAAATAAATAAAAAGACGTAGTTATATCATCTATACTATATAATTAAACATGAATTGCAATTTGAAAATAATCTGAAATTAATTTCAAGATGATTTGGATGACGATTTTGCAAATTAAGGAAAAATCAAGGTCATTTATCTCATTTTTCTTTAAAAAAAGCATAACCGCCCACTTTTTTGTACATGGATAGATAGTGGGTGAGAGAAAGTATCCTATTTTTAAATCTATTAATTTAATTTGTTTTGTTTAATTCATAAATTAATTTCTTTTTTGGCTAAAAATAAATATTTAATATGCATGTCAAATTGAAAACTATAATTTATATGCTATACGTGAGAAATAAATTTAAAATGAAAATATATCTTCATTTAAAAAATTTATTTCACACGTTTTACGTCACAATTTTTCATCAATTCTTCTCTCTTCAATTCTCTCTGTTCTATTTTATTCTATGAACTCTTTTTATAAATAAAAAATTAATTCATGAAAAAATATTTAATATACATCTTAAATTAAAGATTATAATAAGACTTTTAATTTAATGTGAAAATTTTAAAAATAAATTTCCTACGAATTAGTTAAATAATTAAAAATTTAAAACTTTAAAAAGATTAATGTCTTCAATTTTTTTCTCCAACTTAATTGCTTTTTTTATGTAATATAAAATTTATAAAATTATAGAATATATTATAATTCGTGCAATGCAAGCGGGATCGCGTTATTTAGGTATGCATGCGGCTTGCTTCAGATTTCAGTCACGGCTATCATATAAATCGATTAAATGTAAATCCAACAATTAAAGGAGAGTCAATGCATTAGTATCGATTAGACAATGGAACAATTCAAGAGAAGAGGCCGATGAAGTATAATCTAATTAAACTTTACTTTCAAATAATAAAAATTTTAATCTTCTATTACATAACAAAACCTAACTCTTCATCATCAACAATTCAAAATGCCTATTTTATGTTCTCATATGCCAGAATCAAACGGCACACTAGTAGCCGGAATCCACGACTCTCCGGCCAAGAACTTCCCGACCGAGAACTCCGCCGCCTCGTCCTTGGTAGCGATGACGTGGAACCCGGGCCACTTCACCCTCCCGCCCGTAGCCGCCCCGCCGCCGGAGTTCTCGCCATAATACAAGCTATTGAGAGCAAAATCCCCCTCCCACTCGAGCCACCCCTCCGACGATGCCGGAGTTGGTGTTGGGGTTCGTCCGGCCCAGGGCGGTGATGGTGTTCTTCTGCTTCGGGAGGGGCTGCCGTAGGTAGATGTTGGAGTTCTGGATGACGGCGACGGCGTCGCCAAAGATGAAGTCGATGGTGCCGTAGATGTCGCAGTCGCGGTAGAACTGGCGGTTGGAGTGGACGTAGAGGGTGTCTTGGTAGCCCTTGAAGCTGCACTTGTAGAACACCGAGTTGTCGCCGGTCGAGAGGAGCGCCACCGCCTGGCCGCTCGCCGGCCCGGCCGTGTTCTCGAACGTGATGCCGCGGGCGATGAAGCCCGGCCCGAAGACGCCTGCATTGCAAAGTTTTGGGGAGTTAGTGGTCGGGTTGGGACAGATACATGAAACGCAGTTTAGTTGGTACGACGCTTTCCCATCTGAACGATAGATCTGGGGTTTTGGTCTCTCGAATAAGTGAATTTGGGTGTGTGAGAGTCGTAATTGAAAAAAGTAAATTTTGTATATAAAGTGAATAATAAAATTAAATAGGATTATACTAGTAAATAATCAATTTTGAAAGTCATTTACTTTTGATCCCAGGTATTCTTATATATATGGTATCTGTATGTAAAGATGGGCTAATTCCACGGAGAACCCGGGTGAATTAGTTTAATATTGCTACAGTGAGAGGAGGGTGTTGTGGCTGTGCACCCGGGTTCTCCGTGGAAAAAACCAGAAAGATGATACTATTGCTTAAAAAATTGGAAAATTAAAAAATGTGTAATGATTAGAGAGGTGAAATTGGAAGTTTTGCACAATTTACTAAATTAAATTTCGAAGGAGAATTTTTTGGACATCACTTCTTATTCAAAATAGAACAAAGAAGTTGAGGGAGTATTATTGGACATAGTTAATTTATAAAAGTCACAGCGAAGTTAATTTAATTTTGAAAGTAGTAAAAATTATGGTATATAATAACTTACTAAACGTTGCGGACTTGAATGTTGTGAAGCCATTTTTGACACTGTTGCTGCCGGTAATAATAGTTTTATCAATTCCAGCTCCAACTAGCATTAAATTCTTCATAGTTTTCTCGACCACCAAAATTTCTTTGTAAATCCCCTCCTTGACATAGACAAAAATTCTCTTGTCTCCACCCACGGCGGCGGAGGCGGCTGCTGCGGCTACTAAGCCTTCGGCAATAGTTTTATACTTGCCGGAGCCATCTTTTGCCACCGTTATAATAGCGTTTCTCGGCTTCTCAGGAGCTTGAAGCAATTTCCGGTCGCCCGGGGAAACCCAATGAGGGAAACCATGGGCTAACAAATGCCTATTCTTGGTTTGTATAGTAGTCGAGGAGGATGATAAAGAAACAGCCTTGCTGATGACGAGTGCATCGCTAATGAGCCTAGACAAGTTAGCATTAGCTTGGTCGAGAGAGGATGATTGTGAGGTTAGAGAGGGCAAGCCGAAATCAAGAAATCCATTTTGGCATGTTTGCTCATTGGCAATGGCCGCACTCAACCATGTTTGCACATCGAGTTCGTCATGTTTGGAGGCGATGGATCGGTTGAGATGATCGATCGTGTCTTGGTAAAGATATCTGCAATCTTTCCAAGCTGTTCTGGCTCGTTCATCGAACGAGCTTAGATCCATGTTTGCTACGAGTTTGTGGGCATTTTGAGCTTGGGCTAAAGTCTCTCTAAGGCTCGACTCAAATAAATCGAATCGAGTGGGAACTGGTGTGGAAATCGTATCCCCAACATATGTTGAGATTAATAAGAAAGGCAAAAGAAAAATGAGCCTAGCCATTTAGGCAAATGTAATTAAGGAAATAAGATGTTTTGTCTAGAAAAGGAATTTGTAGGTGATGAACAACTTCGAGTGAATGGGAGTGTTTTTATATAGGGTTAAACATGATAATAATAATAAATATTAACTCATATATGTACATTAATGTGCTTCAATTGTTTTATGTTTATGATGTCTAATGAATTCTTATATGTACGTTATTAAAATACGCATTTACATAGCTACAAAATATTCAATTGAATGCAATTAGTTATATTACTACTTAGGCAAAACGTATGTTATCTTAACTCTGTTAAATACAGTCAGTTTAACCCCTTAATTTTAATGCAACATTTGACTCTATATTTAATGTATAGGTAACCTCTCACCTCCTAAGCTATATATTGGTTGTTTCCTTCACCATTTTCCTTTTGAATTAACTAATTTCTAGTTCATTCTAAAAAAATTGTATCAAAAGGTTTTGTATAAGTAAATTTGGAGATTTAGAGAAGTTGGGCTCAGAAATACGTCTGGCCTATAGAAATCGATCCCATAATTTGATTTTTTTTTTCTATTTTTGAGTCTATTAACATAAAAATTTAAAGAATACGTGTGCGATGAACTTGAACATGAGCCAAAATAAATCATCCTATTGCTAAGCCAACATTGTATATTAAGGTTTATAAGAGGTAATTAGGGCCTTTCACTAAGAAATAACGTCGTTGGCTTAAAGAATCCCGGGTTATAATGAAACTCATAGGACATTTGCTTTGGGTGAAAAGTATAATCTAAGCTAATTCATCGTTTATTTTGATGGATTTGACATAGAATTGTTTAATTCTAAACTTATTTGACCATTTTATCCATCAAATACTTCATCTATATTTTGTCATTAAATCCTATTACTGAAAGCAAAAACAATCTTCTTATTTAATTGCTTAACACATGAATTTCTTTCTTTTATTTGAGTTTTTTTCTTTTCTCTTTCGAGGGAACTTAGGGTTTGTACTTTATATTCTCTAGCTATAAAGTACAGTACTTTTCAGCAAGAATTTCACACTTACAAATGAAAATAAAGTTTTATGCATCATTTTTTGTCTTACATATATGAATATACCAATTTGATCTATATATTTTTATTTTACTTTTACGCTGGGAGAAAGAGGTCAAGCATTAAAACAAGAAAGTTCCAGAACCTGGAAAATCCATTGGTTTTCAAATAAATAAATAAATTAGACAAGGAAAATTGGACTAACAATAACAACAAAAATCCAAATAATATTTTCAAGCCATAAAGAAATCAAATTATTGATGTTGTAATTTATAAGCACTTTGACATATTTCTAAATATAAAGATACGCTAATTAGCACCTCATCCACAAAATTGACACTATTCCCAAATTAGAGGGAAGAAGAAACCCTAATCGACAATTATGAGTTTTTGCTAGACGTCATTAATTATAAAAGGATTTTTTTTTTTTGCCAATCTTAAATGAAGAGGATATAATTAAAGATAATTTACACAAATTGCACTTATCCATAGATATCTCTCAGCGGGGCCTGAAATAAATCATTTTCGATGATGCAAAAAACATCATTAGTCTAAGCAGGATAATGTCCCTAAATTATTTATTTTCACTGCAGACATGAAAATGAAATCACACCAGTTTTTGAATGTCAAATTCATGACCACTGTGTTGTAAGCATCAAATATATCTGTTAAGCAATCCTAGTATTTGGACATTTCAAGAATAATCAAGATTCTCCCTATCTCATATATCTAAATAGTGAATTATGTGTTCAATCACAGCATGATTTAATGCATCAAAGAAATATAATGTAACAAAGTTCACACGATTGATAATAATTGGATATACATATATAGTTATATTATAATAGAGGTTGAAACTATAGAGTCAATCATGTCACATCAGTTGCTTATCTCTCTTCATTTTTCTTTCTTTTATTTATTCTAGAAAAGAAGAGAGCAGAAAATAGTGGTTTCTGCATGTGTGTGTGTGTGTGTGCATGGAGAAAATTGATTGATAAAATTAAACTCAAATTTAAAGAGGCCAATAAGCTGCAGTGTGGAATTGGGAAGAAATTCCTCCATAGCCCTCTCCAACATTTTGTTTATCCATCCATTGTCCACCTTCATATGCAGCAGTGCTTCCCTGCAAAAAAAAAATTAAAAAATTAAAAAATTAAAATTAAAATTAAAAAATTAAAAAAATCATTTCAATATTTAGGAGAAGATGTTATATAAGTCAACTTGCCATTCAATGAAATAATTAATTAATTACTATATTAGTATGTCTGCATCAAAAATAGATCATCATTAATCACCTGTAGTGCTTCAATAGCTTCAGCTTCAGATGAGTTGAAATCGTAGAAGAAGCTTGCTGCAGATAGCTTCATAGACAGAAACTAAATACAAAAGAAAAGAAAAAATATTAACCCAAAAAAAAATTATTATAGTTATAGGCTTATATGAATTTATACATAGAATAGTATCTTACATCAATTTGGTTTTGCAATGATCGTACATAGTTAATTATCACATCCAGCATCACAGCCATTCCCATAGTCTGCACACAATTAATGTTCATGCATTTTTCATCATTTTAACATAAACTAGAAGAATAAAATAAAATAAAAATCATACATAGTACAAACATTGAATGAAATATTCATATGAAAAAAAAAATACCTTATAACACCCGGGAACCAGATCTTGCAAGCTTCTCAATTTTTCATTTATTTTTTCTCTTCTCATCTATGTTAAAAAAATAAATCATTAAATAAAATCAACTTCAAAGAAAAATATCATCATAAAATAGTAAAAAAAAAATTAAAAAAAATACCCTTTCAGCCAAACTATGGCTGTCAGTGGCTTGCCCTCTCTTTGCTCTAACATGAACAACTTCTTTAGGCTTTTGAGTTTCTCTCTCATTAACCCTCTTTCTCTTCTTCCCACAATTATTCTATCACAAAAAAAGTGAAGCAAAAAATTAGCACTAATGTAAATAAAAAAGGGACATACATATATAATTTGAAGAAAATTAAAATTACCTGCACTTTGTTAACAACTTTGTCATGTGCAAGAAAACCGGTCTCGGAAATTGAAGGAGACGACGAATTCACCAAGTTCATGTCGATGCTTCCATGGCCCGGTGGGAGGAAATGGGCCATCATCGGGTTGAACATGGGCCCGTTAGGCCCGAATGATCGTAGGATTTGATCATCGTAAGAAATTGGAAGATGAGTTTGTTGTTGATGATGATCGGAAAATTCATCATTGGATAAAGACATGTTGATGTTGAAGCCTTCAAATGAGGCCATGTTGTTGTTGAGGAGATCTAGGTTTGATGAATTCATTTGCAAGAAATTCTGCCTAAAACCCTCCATGAAATAATTGGAAGATGAAATAATGCTTGATTATATATATAAGTGTTTTGGTGCTCATGAAATGTAATTTTCACCTTTTTTGAATAGAAAGATCCTAGCTTTTGGCCCATCTAACTATTGGGTGTGACTGAGGGGATTTTATTTTGTTGTTTATCCTTTTCTTGAAAGAAAAAGAGAATAAGAAATTAAATATATATGTGTGTATTGATTTAATTTTATTTATGTGGATGTGATGATTTCGTGGTTTGTACCATAATAAATTTCATTAATGTAGTTAGTGGGACCCTACATTGCTCTTTGTTTGATTAAGTATGAGTGTATGCAAAGTTGTGTTGTGATTCGTGAAAATTGTACCTTCGACTTTTGGAAATTGGGAAGAATTTTGTTTAGGGGTAATTATGGAGTAATGCAGTGACCACACTATTGCTATATTGGCATTATATGATAGTAAATATTATCGTGATATATATGTGAATTAATATGACTCTTAACTATTATAATTAATAAACTGCATTGCTTCTTTTCAGAAATAAAAATAATAACACTAATTCAAAATTTAGGTACTTTTTTGTGAGGCAATTGAACCTCCACCTAAGCTATAGCAAAAGATTTTACATAATAAAGATACACATAAGATACACTCACACATGCATTACTTATATATGGAATGGTCTAGTATTTAATTAATAGGTACAAATTATGAAAGTATTTTTTTCAAGAAAATAAAAAACACTAACAAAATATTATAACCCCACGCTTACAAGTTAGGAAATTAATTAAAGAAAATAATTTAAAATCGTTTAACTATATATGAGGGTTAGAAACGTGACTGCATTACTATTAGTAAATAAATAGTTATAGAAATTAAATAGTTACAAGCCGTGGCATGTGTCTTATTTTGTCAATTGAAGATCTATGAGATTCTTGATTTTACTATATTTTGGATTTTAGTTACCAACTTTTTTTACACAATTTACACCTCTAGAAACAACCTATACCCACCCACACAAGTTTCAAAGGTTTTGCCAAACTATATATAAACCCAATCATATAAAATCCACCAAATAATTATATATGAAAAATGAATGTACAAACAAACTTACACCTACTAATCATAGGCCTCCATGCATTAAATTCTTTTATTATAATTAAATTTATTATTTTCTCTCATGATCACTCGCTTACACCTTTCTTAATCCCCATGCATGCACGACTTTTATTTCCTTTCTTGCTTAAGCAAGCTAGCATGGAATATGGTTCTAAATTCTTGATGCCTAAAATTAGATGCATGGGAACTTTAACTTCAACTTTTACCACTTATAGCAATGATTTTCTTCAACTCTAAAAAATCAAAGGTCACACTCACTTCCCTATTTCTGGACTTGGCTTGGCTGTATGGGCTACTTATTTCCATAACCTAGGAAAGAAAAAAGGTATATTAATTTCATTAGGATAAATCGATATATAATCACATTGTGGGTGGTCTAAATTGCTTCAGTAGAGAAAAAAAATCAATTTATTAGTAATAATAACGAATAATTTTAGAGTTTATTTAACTTTATAAATTCAAGAGTATGATTTTATTCTAACTAGCTAGCATTCTAGCTTTCATTTAACTTTGCAAATTTAAGAATATGATTTTTAATCTGGTATTCAAGCTAGGGAGTAACAATTATTGAGTATGAATTTAATTCCAATATAAAACAGATTAATTTTATTTGATATTTATTACTTTAAAATACTAATATTCCCTTTTGTGGGTGGCAAGAGGCTGATCCAGGCCTGGGCTTGCCTCAATATATGTATATTGTAGGTGTATTTTTCTCAATTTTTGTATGTGAATATATAGGTTCGTTTGTGCAAGTTTGTTTTCAAATACAAAAATATAATTTCCTCCGTCCATTTATAAAATCCTGGCTCCGCTCCTACTTAATTATATGGATGGTCATAATGTGGCTAAATAGCACCACTCTATTTCATAATCCAATAATTTATATCTAATCTCCAGCAAAGATTGATAGAAGCTTGTACTCTTTTTCACCATCCATACCTAGGAATGGCAATGGGTCGGGTACCCACCCATTATGCATTTCCCAAACCCAAACCTGTCTAAAATTTTCAAACCCAAACCCGACCCAAACCCGTCACGGGTATTAACTTTAAGACCCATACCCGACCCGAACC
>JAYJMF010000028.1:2374317-2390014 GCA_036873715.1 Salvia sclarea
GGCTGATCGTGAGGAGGAGGAGTCTCTCTTGCCCGACGATATTTGTGATATCATTCGTGTGGCTCGGGAAAACTTCCCTTGTGGAGTTTTTCATATGTATAGATCGGCCAATTCTGTTGCCCATGGTCTTGCCCTTTGGGGGGCGAGTAGTTCTCGGTCGTGTTGTTGGACCGATTGTTTTCCCTTGTGGCTAAGGGACTCTGTTCGTGCGGATATCTCGTAATAATATTTGGTCCTCTTTTCTCTAAAAAAAAAATGTTCGGATTTGAATATTAATTTGACCTACATGTAATTTGGTGGTCCGGGGATGTTTAGGGAAGGTGGACGTGTCACGTAAGTACTTGTGCATGTGTGAGATATCTATGTATCAAATTAATATTATAACTAATTGAAAGTAAATGTTGCAGGTGTCCGGGCATATCACACATGTTACACCTAGGCAACTAGCTAAGTTGCAGGGAGAAATTAATAAGAAGATGATGAATGTCGATAGGGGCAAAGTTGGTAATAGAATGCCAAGAACGTTGGAGATGTGTCATTGATGTTAAGACTCAAGAATCTACGATTTTTCTGGTTACATTTTTACGTCATATTTTAGCTTTGTCATTTATTGTGCTTTCCACATATAAAATGTCACTTATTATATATAAAAAAAATTATTGATGATTTTATATCATACAGTGACCAAAAATCCATTCCGTTTATTGATATTCAAGAAATAAGAGAGAAAATAAAATTGGACCAAATAATCAACCCTCGTATATAGGACTATGCACCAATATTAAAATATGAAATACAATATGAATTATTTACAGTATTTTAATCGTGAAGATCTATGATGAATTCGTACATTATGGTTCGAATCCCATGAGGATTAAATATCATTTTTGTTTTCAAAATCAGAAACTTTAACGATAAATTTAGACAGTTTCAAAGATAATTCATATGAATATGTTGGATCCTATTTTTATGTTAATAAGAATTTTTACAATAATTAACCCTTACATATATATGTACATAACCCAATTTGTCAGCCACTTATATATGTATTAAGACGTTTTTATAGCACAACAAAGATCTTTTGTTGAGTTATACTTCGTAAATATCGTGCTTATTATATTAAAAACAATTTTCTTTTGTATAAAATTAATTGATATATAGAGAAAATAAAACCTATCTATAAATTAATGCAATTATAGTATGTGTATCATATACATTGTGAGCATACCATTGATAGCAAATGTAACTAGGTGGGAATATCAAAGTTTGTCACGATGCATATGAAATCTAATTAAATGCAGATTATATGTACAATATTTATTGTCCGAGGGACCAAGACTATAGTCGATTAATAGTCTTATTTCGGTTAGTTATCAACGTCAAGTTAGACTTTTCAAACCGCCTAATTCAAATTAATGAGACGTTAAGAACTGGTTAATTAGTGTCTGATTATTAAAGAAAACGGCATCCTAATTAATAAATTACCTAGAAAAGAATATAAAACGTTTGAGAATTATGGTTCAGTTGGAAGACAATAGCTTATTATGAAATGTAATTAGGCAAATTAACCTTAATGATGAACTCGATGATACTTGTTGGGAGTCAGCGCATAATTCATAAAGTGACGTTGTTTTAGAATTAATATGATGGATATAGTTGGAATGTTTATTGATTTAGATTTGATCAACTTCAAATTATTATCATTACACGAATTCTATACAAAGATAAGATACAAGAAAAAAACATATGAATTTAAATAGGATAATGACGGAAAATTCCGTTGTTATAAATGCCGATTCCGTCGTTAAAATGACTTAACGACGGAATGGACACCGTTACTGCTGGAACCGTCGTCTTCTAGGTAACGACGAAAATCTTCCGTCGTTAAAAATTAACGACGGAATATAACGACGGAATATTCCGTCGTTAATAAAATTAATAGTTTAAATAGTTAAATTTAGCGACGGAATATTCCGTAGTTAATAAAATTAATATTAAAAAATAGTTAAATTTAGCAACGGAATATTCCGTAGTTAATAAAATTAATATTAAAAAATGGTTAAATTTAGCGACGGAATATTCCGTCATTAAAAAAATTAATATTAAAAAATATTTTTTATTTTTTTATTTTCAAAATTAAATATTTAATTATTTATTATTATTATAATATTATTTTATTATTATAATATTATTTTATTTATTTAATTAATTAATTATTTCTTTGTTTATTTCTAGTATTGGTGCACTAATATTTATAGGCACAAACTCAACCAAACATCCACAAGTTTTTCGATGTGGGACAACAAGATTAACAACGGAATTTTAAATAATTGATTAGTTAATTAAAGACGGAAATTTTTTAATAATTAAAAATAATAAAAAATTAATTAATTAACGAAGGATTTAACGACGGAAAAATTAAAATAAAAATAAATTAAGTAATTAACGACGGAGTTAACGACGAAATGTTTTAATAACTAAAAATTAATGAATTAACGACGGAAAAATAAAAATAAAAATAACTTAACTATTTAACGACGGTATTAACGAAGGAATATTTTATTTTTTAAAATAAAATAATCAAAAATTTAAAAAAATCGGAAATTCCGTCGCTAATTAGTAAAAGAATTTCGTCGCTAAATCCGTCGCTAAGACCGCACCATTAACGACGGAATACCGTCCGTCGTTAATGGCATGCTTTTTTTTGTAGTGATATGTCTAAATAATATGATAACTCATTTAAAAAACAGAAAATGAGTAATATATATTGTCATTTTCATTTAATTAATTTGTCTTCAATATGAAAAAGAAATGGTAGCGGAAACCTAACATATTGATCTACTTAATTCGAAAATTGACTAATCAAAATGGAAGATGATGGACGTCGGTGCAACATTTTATTAGCTATATTTCATTTATGTAGAAATTAAAGTATTCATATTTTCTTCCCACATATGTTTAACGATATTAAATCGATGGTCTCTTAAACACAAGACCGTCACTTACTAAAAAAGTTTAACTATATTGTTAATCAATTTTTTTTAATTGACATATTGTTAAATTTATATAATATTATTTTTAAAATTGATAAGAGTTTAATTACCGATATAATCAAAGAGGCTAATTCATTTAATTATCTACAGGCCCCGACACTAATTGAATAGGGTCATTCTAGTCAAGACATAGAAAAGGCGGGAACTTGAGAGAGAAGCATGATAAGGTTATGGGGTGCAACTATAAATATCGAAACAACTAGAGATCTGAAATGGCCCGACAAAGCACTAGTTGACATCTCGTCGTCATATAAATACGACTCGTTCAGGTCAATAGACCCTGTCGGATCATTCACACTCTCACATGTACTTCCCATTTCTCTCAACTGCTTACGCTATATTCCTCTATGTCTCCACACTCTCAATCCTTAGTGCTATTCATCACCTGATCAATCGGGATGACCCTATCACCCTTCTTGAATTTCCTCTACTCATCTTTGATGCTGACCGGATTCACCTTGTTCCTCGTATCCTTTTACTATATACTCCGTATTGCTTAATTATTAACAATTTATTGCTATTTACATCTTGTTGTTTTTCGACTATTTGCTTATTTGAGCATCAAATGTCGTCTTCCATCAACACCTCCATCAATGCTTTCATAAGGGATGTTCTCTGGTCTCAAATTGCTAGTGTTCATCGATCTAGACGTATTCGGCTTTCCTTTTTGTAATTTTAAATCCATTCCCAACAATGTTTAGAATAAAAAAACCTCCAACAAATCATTACCAAAAGTAGACTAAAGAAATAAATATATTTATGCAATAAATATACTATAGACATAACTCGAAAATTAATATAGTTAACAATAACAGACGTGACTAATCCATTTATTTAGCGCATTCTAAACTTTGCTACAATTAGGTTGACTAATCCACCAGAACATGACATAATTTAACAAAATGAGATGGACATATAATTAGGTTGAAGGAAAGTGGTCTAGAAATTTTAGTTTTCTCTTTTATTTTATCCAAATCTAGAATGAATTGTTCGGATTGGGCTCGTTAGATGAGTCCCCTAAATAATTGGGCCATTTAAAATGGGCTATTTTATAATTGAAACTGACGTTTTTCGCAATACTTTTTCAAATCTTATCATCATATGCACCTATATTTATCAACCTAGTCCATTCAACATTTACTTATTGATGTCAGTATTTGTCATGAAAATAATAATACATATAAATGCTGGAAAATACAGAATAAGAAATTAAATTAGGAATTGGACGTTATGTTCTCACGATTGGGCCAATATGTATTAGGGCCCAAAGCAGTCTAGAGCAATAGTATTAAGGCCATTACCAAAATAATTTATTTTACTTCTCACATAGAAGCCGAAACAAAAATAATTTCTCAATTAGGAAAAAAATAGATTGATTCCCTAAAAGGCTAAAAGCATCTACGAAATTTTTGCTTAAAATATTCCAATTACGTTTTTCTACAAATGATAAAATATCTGATGATATATAGTATAAAATGTTGCTTAACGGAGCAATAGATTTTGTTGAGATAGTTTTTTTTTGTTTTGTTTTTTTTTATGATTGAAGCTTAATTTCTAGTCAGTCATTCTTGTTATGAATAATACATCGTAGTGTTCGAATTTTATTAATTGAGATGTGTACTCAATATTATGATAATTTATATTTAATATAAGTGGGTAATTAGCAGGTATAATTAAGTATTACGGGGTAATTTTCTCAGTTGTTACTAAACTATAGCACTTGTATCAAATTGGTTACTAAACTTTAATTTGTATCAAAATAGGTACTAAACTTATATTTTTGTATCTTTCAAGTTTTTTACCCAATTTTTATGATAATTTTATTACACAAGACAATTAAAATTCCACATAAGCTTACTGAGTAAATTAACACACTAAACTATTTATCATATCACTTTAAATTAATTATCCAAATTAATTATCATATCACTTTAAATTAATTATCCAAATTAACTCATTAAATTATTTATCATATCACTCATAAAAACCAATTGCAAGCTTAATTAAAAAAAAAATCAAAGCGTAGTTATATTATTCAAGTGAAATACAAGAACCAAAAGACAAACTTCAAACACTAGAGGTGAAAAATAATTTTAAAGAATTTAATAATTATTTCAATGTGCAAATTTTCAATTTTGTTAACATGGTTTACTCTATTTCCACATTTTGAACGTGTTTCGTAGAGCTTGCTTCATCTTGCTCAGTTATTAGAGATACATGGAATGAAATTTTCGGTGTTATGTTTAATAGAAATGATAAGACAAATAATTTATTGAGTTAAGTTAATTAATTTAGGAAGCTTATGTGGCCTTTTATTTGGCGAAGAATAAAATTATTATAAAATTTGAAGTAAAAAACTTAAAAGATACAAAAATATAAATTTAGTACTTATTTTGATACAAATTAAAGTTTAGTAACCATTTTGATACAAGTGTTATAGTTTAGTAACAATTTGTGAAATTAACCTTAAGTATTACCTTACAATAAAATTTGGAATGAGTATAAGTAGCCAAATTAGTACCCATGAAAGACTTTAAACATGTTTAGGTTAGAAAAGAACTTAATGAATGGATATCCCATCTATTGCTATCTCTAGTCAATATCTAATGTACTAATTAAATGGGCCATTTAGCAACCTGGTGCATTTAGTGATTGGTATGAAAGAGTGAGATTAATTGGAACAGAATGAATGTAGGAAAGGAATAATAACTAGAAAGGAATGACAAAAATTAGTAGATTCTAATGCTCGGTATGTACAAGGAATACAAAATGAATGGAATTATAATTACATAATTTTATATTAATAAAAAATATAGAATTATAATAAGTTTATTTTATATTACAGAATTATCCTTTTATCCCATATTCGTGACTCATGTTAAAAGTTATAATAAAATAAATTTTAAAAATGCAAAATTGAGAACAATTAACAAGGATAATCAAGTTATCAATCAAATTATCATTCAAATTTTTGGTAGTATATATTCAACTTAAATTATAAAATTAGTTTACATATGCACATAAAAAGTGCCACGACAACTAAAAATTTGCAGAAGCTGCATTCAATGGAGGAAAAGATCAAAACTTGAACAGATAAAATTAAATATTAATACATCAATTTAATTATCACTACCTTAATCCTTGGTTTCAAGTTTTAGAACGCCAATTTCAAATTTTTTAATGGAGAGAATCCGAAGCCGCCATGAATGATGAACCGGATAAGAAAGATAAGTTATTTAATTAATGATTTTATTGGATTTTATTGTTAGATTTTTTAGGAGTTTATATATGTAACTGTGTAAGTGGCGAGATCTGTGACATTATAGAAGTAAGTAGAGATAATTTTATCAAGAAATAAAACATCACAAATTAAGAAAGAAAGGAATGCATAATACCATGAGTTATGGAAGGAATAACTAATCCCATGTATAAAGGAATAAAGATTCCTAATGGAATAATGATTCCTAAAAATAAAATATATCAATCAAAGGAATGGAAATCAAGGTAGGAATAGCCATTCCATTCCCCCTTATTCCTACGTACCAATCACTTATACTTATGATAAATATCAACTAAATCTTAAATTATATTCATTTTTATCAAAAATATAATAAATTATTACAAATATTTATTTAAACTTCCAATATTAATATTGTTCTAAAAACATATTGCAACTAATTTTTAATCCCCCAACTCTTGACGTAGCTCGTTTGAAAATCACATAAAAAATAACAGGCTCCAAATAAAATCACACAGCATTTATTTATTTGTGGGGCAAGTTACACATTGGTCATTTACAAATCTTTAACACTATATCCACCCACTCATTAACTCTATCCATTATTACATTATTCAATTTTTGCACCGTAAAATAAATTCATATTATTCGTCTATTTTATTGTATGTATATCAGATCACACCACAGCCAAAATCAAATCATTTTCCCAATATAAATGTTGGGTCTTTGGTTGCTCAATCCAAACGTTATAAATTACTCGAAAAATTTCCCCAAACCACAACCATGGACCATACACAAATTAACTAATTTTATTATATAACGATACGATTTAATTATTTTATTTTACAAAGTCCTAAAACTAATTAATTTGACCAAAAAAGAACCTCATTACGCAACCGACATTTAATTTGACCAAAAAAAGAATCTGTTCCAAAAAAGTATACTTTCCAATTCCATGAAACAATTTATCTCGAAAGAACTTTGCTGCCTGTGACATTTTCCGAGATTTTCACATACTGCATTATTTAATTATATGTAAATAATGCGACTTTCATTTTTCATTATTTTTAGACCGACATCATTTATCTTTTGAGAAGCTTTTCTCACATTACTATTTTCAAATATAAATATGAGAGAATCAACTGAAAAAAATAAATCCTCAAATGGGAAGTAACTAGGAACCGATCTGATTGATGATTTTACTCTATGTAAAGATGATTTGAATATTTACACTACTTAAATTCCCCAATTGATGATATGATAATGTGATATATTATAATAGGAAAATAGAAGTGCTCCGAAATATATGGATAAATAAGAGAAAAGGCATGCATATGCAGTGCTTTAAATATGGTGTCGGCAGATGGAGGTGGCTCAGTCGGAGATGACAGAGACGTATAGTTATTGAAGGAGCTACCTCACTTCTCACTGCATCTAATGCTTTTGCCATTTCTCCAACTACACCTTTTCCTCTCTCTCGAACACACAATAACAGAAAACAGTAAAGACACAAGAATTGTTCACCCAGTTCGTCTTTCGATTACGTTTGGGGGAGATGCCAAGTCAGGTTATTTTCGTTATGATTTTCGGAGACAGAATACGAGCACGGAACCCTAATCCTAAACCCATTAATTAGGGTTGCACAATCCACACCTCTCTCTCTCTCTCATGTAAACCGAATCCAACCTCCCGTCTGGAAAACTCTCGAGTAGGAAAAAGAGTATTCGAACAAAACATTGCTTGTAAAGGCATGCATCACGAGATGAATTGACACTGACACCGGCCGCAGCGAGTTAGGTTGCCGTAGTTACTTATCCATTTAAAGCTCCCGAACTGCTCACTCCACACCATTTAAAACACTGTGACACCACATTAATATTTCAATTATAACATATCATCATTTTCATTTTCATTATTATATTTCGATTACAAAACATCATCATCTTATTATAATTGCTCGATCACGCACGGGAAAAAGTACCATAGTCATTAAAAGAGACCTTAAAATGGGAAAATGATACACCAATAATAATGATAATAATCCATCCTATCAGTAAACAAATTAAATGATACCAACTTCGAACAAGCAAACAAATTATTTAAAATTTATGTTATATAGTAATCAAATTAAATTAAATTAAAACTAAAGCTTGATCACTTCCGGTATGTAAACCGGATATTTATCGATGCAGTCGGCCCACGGCCCATCAACCGGCGACCGGATCGTCCGGTTGCATTTCCACACCGCGCTGTTGCATTTGAAACCGCTCCCAAATGCGATCTGCCAAACCCTATCCCCTTTCTTCATCCTTCCCTTCGATTCGATGTAGCTCAATTCATACCACAGCGACGACGACGACGTGTTTCCGAATCTGTGCAGCGTCATCCTCGATGCCTCGACTTGCTCGTTTGTGAGGCGGAGGCTCTTCTGCAGCTCGTCGATCACCGCCCTGCCGCCGGCGTGGATGCAGAAGTGCTCGAACGCCTGCTTGAAATCGGGAATGTATGGTTTGGATTTCGAATTGAAGAATTTCCGGCGGATTAGCGAGATCGCGAAGAGCAATTGCTCCGATGCGGGGAGGACGAGCGGTCCGATCGTCGTGATGTTCGATTTCAGAGCTTCGCCGGCGATTGTCATCAGATCTATGTTCAATTTGATTCCGATGTGGCCTTCGTCGTCCTCCTCCTGCGAGACGCAGCCGTAAGCTCTGTCGTCGGCGCCTTTGTGCGTTCTGACGACGTGAGAGAGCTTATACTTCGCGCGGCGGCGATCCGCGCGGCGGTTGGATAGAAGCACGGCGGCGCCGCCCATCCGGAAGAGGCAATTTGGTAACAGCATCGCGCGCTCCTTCCCGAGGTATGAATTAGGCGTGAGGATCTCGGTGCTGATGATTACCGCGTTTGAATTCGGATATCGCTGGAGCAGATCCTTCGCCAGATCTACCGAAATCAAGCCGGCGCTGCATCCCATACCGGAGAGATTGAAGGATTTTATATTACTCCTCATTTTGTACTTGTTTATCACCATCGCTGTGAGAGAAGGCGTTGGTGAGAACAAGCTGCAATTGAGCACTAAAATGTCGACATCCTTCGGTTTTAATCCTGTTTTCTCAAACAGAGAATCCATGGCGGAGAAAATCACGAGCTCTGCTTCTTCTCTGGCGAGCTGCATTGTAGGGCGGGGAGGGATGAAGTGCATCGCCGGCGGTATGCAGGTCTCTTCCCCGAGGCCGGAGCGTTGGAGGATCTTCATCTGGAAATGGACGCTCTTCGGCTCGGTGGCGAGCACGATGCGCGCGTGCTCCATGAAGCCGCCGAAGGAGACGCGGAAGCTCCGCGGCGGCTTGAAGAGGGCGTAGTCGACGAGGTAGATGGGGCGCGGCCGCGACATGAGGAACACGGTGGCCGTGTAGATGATGAGGAAAACGGAGCAGACGATGTGGACGGAGGTGAAGTGCATCGAGCTGAAGAGGTCGATTAGGTCACGGGGATTGCTCGAGAGGAGCTCGACTGAGAGGGCGACGATGACGGGGAGGAGGAGGAAGACGAGGAAGTTGTTCACGAGGTATTGGTAGCCGAGCTTCACGTATTTTAGCTTTACGGATTGCGAGAAATCCGGCAGCGCCGGCGCCGGAGAGGCCATTGTTGGGGGGAAATTGGGGGAGAATTTTGGTTTTTAGGGTGATTTGGGAGTGGTGTGAGGAAGTGGGAATTTATAGAGATGATTGCACCGATTGATGAATGTTGTGATCAAATAGTGATATTGATGGCTCAATTTTTTGTTAGTTCGGATAGTTATTCTTTGTTATTTCAAGTTTGGTTGGGTATTTATGGTGGATTTGCTGTTGGAATAAATATTCGCGGTTTACACTTTGGTGAGGGGATTTGCTTTGCTAGTTTTCGCTTGTTTTTTACTTGAAATTGGTAGTGATTGTTTGGTTTCACCACGTGATTATAAAAAAAATTTGGAGCTTCTTCGCTTTATTTGGTTTTCAATATTCGTTGCATGGAATTTGTCTGCTCGAATTTGTATTTTTTATGTAGTTTATAGTTTTGGGAGGTTTTTGCCTGTTTGAGATAAATGAAGAGAGTCGTCTTGATTATTTTTGGAGTATTCATTTTAACTTTTTAAGGGTTAGTTGATGTGAAATGCATTAAGTTTGAGTGAATCTTAATTTTGCATGCATTCTATGGAATTTGAAATAAACTACGACAACTCTCAAATTTTCTAATTTTTTCTCATGAAGTTTTCCGTTTAATTCGAATTGTAAAATTGAATCTAGCTCGACTCTTACGTGGAATAATGTAAAACATGATCGTGGCAAAAATGTGGAATTAATCAAACTATTGTATCTCCTTTAATAGAAACGAAGTTGTTTGTCAATCGAGTATTATACATTGCGAATCTTTTTACTTCTTGTCTCTTAACTCGATCGAATTTCATATTTCCCTTTGATACAAGTTGAGAGGTACATTTGTGAAGACTCGTCATAAAAATCAAAATCATGACCTTCAAATTACAGTTCCTCAAATTTAAATTGGAATTCGTGAAAAAATATGAGAGAAAATTTGAAAATTGATGTATTTTATCTCAAATTTTAATAGTCGTGTGCAAGTTAGTATTTTTGACGACAATTAGGGAAATTTCGACACAGCTTGGAATATTTGTCCTATATTTTTTAAATTGTCTCATTATGTCCAATTATTGATTAATTATGTACTATTCTAAGTTTCTAACATATTTTTTAAGGTTATTATTATAGAGAACCAACCATATTTAACATTTATTAATAAAATTTTCAAACTCTAGTCATAAATTGTTATCCAAAAATTGCACAAATTAAATGTATTGAAACTAATTGGATTAATTAATGGACCCTAAGTCATAATTGGATCATAACCGAATCTTACGTGGATTTGATGGAGATATTATAACTACATTCAATCTGGATAATTTCAACAAAAATAGTGAAGAGAAATTATCCAACTACATTATACAAACTCTATGCTATGTTCGACAATTTTCTTTCAATATATTTACCAAAATGGAACACTATTAATCAATCCAATCACAACCTCAAAGATATGGTGATTCTAGGCTTATTTCAAATTGTTGAAACTTTTAATTAATTGTTTCTGACTCTTGAACCGTATGGCCACAAAGTAAATATTGAATGCTATGATTTTTAACACGAAGCGAGTTGTTTTTGGTAATGTATATTACCTCTTTGCATTCTCATTTTGCCCTTGTACTTTGGGATTTTTCTTTTTGGTTTATTCTTTTTTTTTTTGTTCAAAAGATTTACATTGAATATAGAAAAATAAAATAAAAGGAATATCTGATATTGCTTTCACTTTTATTTACTTCCTATCTTTATTATGAAAAGACTAGTAGCGGTAAGAGCAAGCTGGCATTGACCAACATAAATTCTAGAATTACTATTTGCATCTACCAACATATAGAGGCTCATAAATCCAACCCAAGTCATACACTTATTAAGAATTTATCTACAAACTTAGCTAAAAAAGTTGTATTTCAATCAAACTCTAACACGTGTTTATGCATTATCTAAATTCTAGAACGATCGCCATTGTAGAATATATGCAACTATAGATGATCTGTCTCGTAGTAACATTTCGTGGTCCTAGAAGAAAAGAAAAATAGAATGGTTCCCTTAAAAACTGAAGTTCAAGAATTTTGTTGCCAGTTTAAAATTAAGGATAATAAACTAATAAGTAATGATCAAAGTAATTATTGAAATAATTTAGATTTTTTACTATTTTTTAGAAGCAAAATCATTAATAACATTTTCAATATTAAAATTTTCTAATATCTTACTTCCAATCTATAGAATTGCTAATATATTTACTTTTCTTGATACATATAATAGGACATAAATATGGTAAACTCATGCCACTAAAAACTGTGAACGCCTTTTATAAACAGAAAAGAGTAATATTTAGATGATTTTAAAATTTTGTGATTATTCATAAATGTAATAGGAGATGTTATTCTTGGCATGGGAAGTGACATTGCCTACTGGTGACCAAACCCAAACCAAATTTGCCACCATCTACTAGCTTTTGACATGATATTTGTGCTTCCTTACAAGAATCCATTTCTTTATTTCATTTTATAAAACATCACAAACTCCTATAAATCCAATGTTCCAATAATGTCTTGTTTAAGATTGAGGTAAAGATGCCTGAATATTGTGTGACTGGTGGAACTGGCCTCATTGCAGCTTACTTGATCAAATCTCTTCTTGAAAATGGCCATTCTATAAGAACTACTGTTCGAGATCCAGGTACAAATATATATCAACTTCAATTCTAATTTCCAAAATTATTTAATCTTGTACACATATATAATTTTTATGTGTTACACCAGAAAATATAGAGAAAATCGGGTATCTGCTGCAGCTAAATGGAGCTAAAGAGAGGCTCAAGATTGTGAGAGCCGATCTGGTGGAGGAAGGGAGCTTCGACGCCGCCGTCGTGGGAGCCGACGGCGTGTTCCACGTGGCGTCTCCGGTGCTCGTGCCCTACGACGGCAACATAAAGGCAAGTGTCAATTTTAATTTTTTTTGAATAAAATGTGTTTATCTTAGAAAATAACATCGATTGGTGAAGTTCTTGAGTTTCTTTATGCTTTCTTATTGATAAAACTACAATTGATAAAATCATATATGTGTTCTAGCTATATGTCTCAAGAAAAGTTAAATGAGGTAGAAGAAAAACTTGATCTTCATGGTGTTATTGATGGTTTTGGTTTCAATAATCATGTGGTCATTGCTTTCTTGTTGTTTAACTTTACAATTTTATTATATGAGTTATTGCGCCTGAACTTTGTCCAAATTCGGGATTTGCACATGACTTTAAAGTCAACTCGTAAATACACAATATTAAGCATCATTTTGATTTTTAACACGCTTCTATTTTCCGGTGAAGTTGAAGCTGAGATGGAGGAAGGAATTGACACTACGAACGATTGAATTTATAAAATGATATTTTGTTTAAAAACAAACATAAAATCCAGCTTTCTAGTTCACCGGAAAACTTACCAGAGTTCAAAAGCAGAACGACCTGAAAGGTTGTGTAATTACGGGCTGATTTTAAAAATTATGTGCAAAATCCGAATTTGGTCAAAGTCGCTAATTTAGGCCCAATAACCCCTTTATTATATATGTTAAAGTTATGCGGTCACGTAAGTATGAAAAATCATCATATGCTATCTCTAACTAACATTTTATTAGATTCTCGAAAGTTATTTTTTAAGTCCTGTCTTTTCCTTTTCGCCTAAGGCCCCCGAAATGTTAGGGCCAGCCTTGGGAAGTGCATGGCTGCTGAAATTCATGATGGATCATAACATTTTAGGTTTAAATTTGCAGGAAAATTTAATTGATCCATGCATAAATGGAACCCTAAACGTGCTGAAATCCTGCAAGAAATGTAGCAGTGTGAAAAGGGTTGTCTTAACCTCTTCTTGCTCATCGATCCGATACCGATTCGACGCCGGCGAAGCTTCGCCGCTCAATGAATCTCATTGGAGCGATCCAGAATATTGCAAAAAACACAACGTAAGTATAAAATTAATGTCTATAATTTAATATATTTTTTTTCCAATTGAGTAATTTTGTTAAATAAATTGAAGGAATTAATATTGTTGGTTAATTTGCAGCTGTGGTATGGTTATGCAAAAACTGTAGCAGAGAAAGAGGCGTGGGATTTTGCTCATGAAAATGGGATAGATTTAGTGGTGGTGAATCCATCGTTTGTAATTGGCCCTTTGCTTGCTCCTCAACCAACAAGCACACTTCTACTTATATTGGCTCTTGTAAAAGGTTAGAGCTCTTTATATAAATATCATTCATGTTCAAGCCATGTTAATATCATTATTTTTATTATTTTTGGTATCTATTTCAATTTTAATACCTAAATTGTTATTGGCATTATTGATTTTACAAATTACAGACCAGTGCTTGATTTGTGCAAATACGGAATAAAATGAACAAATTGAGCACCAATTTTTAATGTAATTTGTCGGATTAATTAATGGCTCAATTTAATAATTTCTCAGTTACTAGAATTTTAATTTTGTGTTGTTCTTTTTCGTTACAAGCATATATTTTGATTTTAATATCTTTAAAAATTGTTATTGTCATCATTAATTCGATAAATTACAATATAATCAAGAGGGGGAAATAACAAATCGAGGAGTAATTTTTGTATGTAATTTGTTGATGAATGATAATTAACAACGAAAACTGTTAATTTAGGCTAAACGTGATTGGTTATCACGGCGTGTGGAATTCTCCAAATCAATTGTCTGATTTATTTTTAAATTTCATCGATTTATTAACACATTTTGTTTAATTAATTAGGTGTAAAGGGCGAATTTCCGAACACGAGAGTAGGTTTCGTGCACATATTCGATGTTGTAAATGCACATATTTTAGCCATGGAAAAAAGTGAAGCATCAGGCAGACTTATATGCTCGAGCTCAGTGGCGCACTGGTCTGAGATCATCCAAATGTTGAGGGCGAAATACCCAAATTACCCTTACGAAAATAAGTAAGAATTAATAATACATTATATATCGAGTTTATTTTAATTTGGATGACCTAATTGATATTTTTATTTATTTATTCAGATGTAGCAGTCAAAAAGGGGATGATAATCCACATATTATGGACAGCAGCAAGATTATTGAGCTGGGGCTTCCTCCTATGAAACCATTGGATCAAATGTTTGATGACTGCATTAAAAGCTTCCAAGAAAAAGGATTTCTATGAAAGAAAGAAAAAAATATTAGAATTATTCTTATTTTATTATATAAATATATAGACTGTTTCAAGATTTGCATGTTCATAAAACTAAAAATGGAACTTTTCCATATCACAAGGATAATCTGGTTCTTAATTTTGATTTATTTTCGTGTGACGTCTCGCACTCGCTCTTGATTTATTTTCATCATATTATAATTTAATCTTAGACTTGAACAATATCATATGATCTTACATCATAATTTAAGACCAAAAATAATAAGCTATCGGCCCAAAATGAGTTTGGTCGAAATTGGGATAAATAAATTAGTATTGCGCTTTTCTAATGGGCCAATCATGAAGCCCACTAAATTCCCTTGTTGGGCCGCGTATTGGCCCAACACCACAAATAATCTTATCGCTCCGACTCTTCTAATTATTTAGCATCTAATCACAATGAGCACATTTTTTACATACCATAAATTCATTTAGAGACACATTTACGTTAGGTCATCCTAACGTTAGGCCCGACCCAATTAATGTATAAATAATGATAGTGACAACAATAATAGGGGGCGGCAAACAACAAACGACTCCGCCTTCGGCTTCGATAATTAATATATAGATAATGAGACCGGCAA
>JAYJMF010000028.1:2390114-2411965 GCA_036873715.1 Salvia sclarea
TATGACAATAATAATTGTAGACTATTAAAATTCTATGATTTTTAATTTTTAAGTAAATTTTAGAGGGAAAATTAATTGTAGTTATTATGATAGTAATTGGAGAGTATTGAAATTATTTGATTTTTAATTTTTAAATAAATTTTAGAAGAAAAATTATAGGATTCCTTTTCAGTATAGTATATAGATATAGATTTTTATTATGAACGTGGGAACAATAAAAACAGTAGCGAGCCAAAATTGGCAAATCAAATTTGGTAATTGAAATTTGCGAATTGAAATTAACGAGTCAAATTGGTGTTGTAGAAAACAATGTACTGTATCCAATAATATTGAAGATATTTTAAACAATTTGGACATGTTGTACATATTTTTATGAAGAGTGGCATAAATAAAATTTTCCTATTAACATGGACATAAAATGTATTACCACAAATATTTTAAGTCAAAAATCCATAATTTTAATAAATTTGTTTCAGACTCAGATCAAGATTTCAGCTTCAAATTTCTTTAGTTCGAATTCACTAAATTATGATCAATATCTTCATAGTAATACACAGATATGGCAGTGACGTACTACATAAACCATGTAAAAAGAATCGATTTTGTTTGATTTTATTATTAAGTCGAAGATTTATTCAGCTATGACATTAGCATATCATGTGATACTATGCAAAATGCAATAGCTAAAGCCCAATTACAAGTGCTTGAGTCTCAGTTAGTCAATGCTTATCTTATACTCAGCCCAAATCAAAATAGATGGCCCAATTGCAGATGACAGACCCTGTGTAACATTTGTCATGTCATTAAACTTAAAATTGTACTCCTATAATTATCATTATTATTAATATGTGAAGAAGGGCAAAGAAAAATAATAACATTATAATAATATTTACTTTATCAAATATTTGATACTCAGGATATCAAATTTATTTTAAATAGTGGATCAAAAAATTTATTCTTCATCATCGCATGCCATTTAAAAAATCCAAAATCAAAAGGTATCTTCAATTATTGATGCCTCCAGGCGCACAACAACAATAACAGAATGCCCATTCTACTAATTTTTAATTTTCTCTGTTGAGATTCAAAGGTAAATAATCACATAAACAACTTGGAGTCTTGGACAACTTAACAAAAATAAATAAATAAATAAATAAATACAAATATGTCATTATGTAGTATTAGGGATAAAAGTGTGTAGTATATTATTTTTCATTATTTTGAAATGTATTATTATTCATTTATGGGTAAATATTTGTGTGTATAATTACTTTATGGTCTAATTTTTGAAAAATAGAAAACTAACACAATTTTTGCTATGTTATTACATTTATGATATCGTTCACGAAAGGATCTTTAGGACTGCCGGGTTTTTATATAAGCGAATAATTTTGTCAAGTAAGTAAAACAACATTGTCTTGTGTTTTTTCTTTCCTTTTAAAAAATAACAAATCGTACTTTAATCGACTAGGTTTAAAGAATTTCTTAATTGACCATCAATTTATCGATAAAACTTAAAATATGTTAAATCCTCACATCGACCCCGTTTACTTAGGTCTCGATCGTCGAACCATCATCGACCCACCAAATATTTTTTTTTTTGAAAAATCGAAATTTATCAAACGGCTGTTTGTGTCTCCGTCAAAAGTCGGACTAATTTGCATATTAATTGGAACGTCGGGGACGCGTTCGTATGTTTCCAAATGACGGGAAGGTAGTTGCATTTCAGAGCCAACGTTGGAGACTAAATTGATTATTCGCTCCGGACAAAAACATGCCCAAAAATCAAGTTAAATTGAACAAAAATAAATAAAAAATTAAAAGAAATTAATCAATTAAATAAAAAAGATAAACACGAGTTAAATCTCACACCAGTTGTCAGAATCGCAGACAAAAACCCTAGCACACTTTTTATCTCCAAATCCCACCAAAAGCCACCCGCTGACTTCATTCGTGAGGCTCACGCACCAATCAAATTCCACGAAATTCCCTCAGTCGTTCACACGAAATCCGAAGCGTGTGAATGACTCCAATGCATCGCTGATACTGTTAAAAATATCTCCGAAAAAGAAAAAATTAAAGTCCACGGCGAAATTATACCCTTCTTCTTCTCGACCTTTTCTCCCAAACACTAAATTTAATCCTCGAAAATCAGCTGCAATAATTGGAAAAAATTAAACATGAAGATTTTCGTGAAGACGCTCAAGGGAACGAGCTTCGAAATCGAAGTGAAACCCGAAGATAAGGTTTTCTATTACTCCTATTTTTTTTGTGGAAGCTTAGCTGTTGTTGAATTTTTACTCTCGAATTTGTGTGATTTTATGGAATTTATTGTGGAGATGTTTTAGTTTCAGCTGCTATTGAATTAGGTTAATGATGCTTGGAAGAAATCTGATATTTTAATTGCTGAAAATTGAAATCCTCCTTTTCTCCCATTTTTAATTGGGTAATTATTTACTTGAATTTATTGGTTTTAGTGATTACTTGGTGGTTCTAATCTTTGTTTAGACTATGTTTGTTGTAATGTGTGATCATTGATGAAGTTCATATTTTGTGTGATTATAATTCTGTACTGTTATATTCCCAATTTGATTTGTTTACCAAGTGATGATGAAACTTAATGGTAAAGCTGCCAATTGTGATGCTTCAGCTCAAATTAGTAAATTATTTAAGTGAATAGATTTGCTTTGAAATTTGACAATCCCTTTGTTGTATAGATGATAGAATTGAGTAGCTTCAGCTATAGTAAGTGATAAGGTAGATTTATAGAACATAAGATTGAGTAATTGAAGGATAAGATGGCAAATAAGTTCAAAATTGATGAATCCATCAAAATAAACGGTCGATTAGATTGTATTAATTTTTATCTTATCCAATGGCGAAGATAAACGGAGTTCTTGCTTCTTTTATGGGAAACATTGCTACTTCATGTTTTCAGTTATTTGAAATGGTGAAAATGTTAACTTGTTGAGCTATTCCTTCTATGTATGTAAGTGCATGAATGTAGCATTATGTTTCGGGATTTGGCTAGTTTTGTTCATTAGCTTTATCGTCCTTGTCCAGATTGAGAATGTGAAGAGCACCATAGAAGCTACACAGGGAGCTGATGTTTATCCGGCAGGGCTTCAGATGCTTATCCATCAGGGGAAAGTTCTTAAAGATGGCACAACGCTTGACGAAAATAACATTGCTGAAAATGCTTTTGTTGTTATTATGCTGTCGAAGGTAAAAAAGTTCATTTATTGCTAATTCTCGACTCATTTATTGCTGAGAATATAAGTTTTGTCGTGACGTGCTGGTTTTCTGTCATTTTGAAATTCAACATTAGTGAGGCTTTATCTGTAACTTAAATGGATCCCCGTTTGTGTCATACGCGTTAATTTCATTACACGATATTACCTCTCTACTCTTTAGGAATGTTTAATTATTTTTGGATTTGTTGTCCATAAATTGTTTTAGAACAAGGCCACGCCAAGTGAAGGCTCAACGACATCAAGTGCACCTACTGTGAAGGTAACAATAAACAAGTTTCCATCTCTAGCTATTCAATTAATTGCATTTGTTTACTTATTTAATATTGACCGATCTGCTCATATTGATTCATAAAAAAATATCGTTTACATGTAATTAAACTAGAAATTTTTTGGAACACGATGTTCTAGAGGCTTCCGTGAAGTTTGGCATACTTATGTGAATATTTGTACTTGTTGATGTTCTAGGCACCGCGATCAGGTGACTCACTGCCTACTTCAGCTCCCGTATCAACGACCCCTCAACCTCCTGCAGCAGCGTAAGATTTCATTGCCCTGTGCTTTTAGTGCTAAAAAATTCTATAGCATCACTATAGAATTTTATATTCATCTTAAATTTGTTTAGTGGCTAATGCTTGAATTTAATTTATTTCGCAGACCTGCTCCCGCACCTGCTCCCGCACCTGCACCTGCACCTGCACCTGCACCTGCACCTGCTCCTGCCTTGTCTCCTTCTCCGGCTCCTATTACAGCTGCCGATGCTTCGTGAGTTTCCATCTAATGATACTTTATACAACTATTTTTTTCCGTCCAATCTTAGCTTTGGAGACTTACTTCCGGTTTAATTCCAGGTCGGATGTTTACGGACAAGCTGCATCTAATCTTGTCGCGGGTAACAACCTCGAGAGCACTATCCAGCAGATTATCGACATGGGTGGAGGAACGTGGGACAGAGACACAGTCGTTCGAGCTCTCCGTGCTGCTTTCAATAACCCAGAGAGAGCAGTTGATTATCTATACACTGTAAGCGAGACTTTTATCTTCGAGCTCTCTCTGTCATCCCTTCCAACTTAAAATCGTTCAATGATATAAATTCTGCCGCTCCCATTTCTTTTTTGTGATTTATCTCAGGGTATACCTGAATCAGCCGAAGCCCCTGCTGCACCCGGTGGGGCGGCTGTTAACGTGCCTGCACAGCCTCAGGAAGCTGTGCAAGCGGCACCTGATACTGCCTCCGGACCAAATGCCGATCCACTAAATCTTTTCCCACAGGTTTGTTCTAGAAGTTTCCTTTCTTACACTTCAAAAACGTACTTCTGCATCAGAAAAGCATATAAAGATTTGGAAAAGGAAAGGCTATTGGGCGGCGTTAAAAAGCATTTTCTTTAGGGTAATCTCTTTCTACCGGGACTTCAAAATGTATTTTTGTGCGACAAACAAATAAAGCGGAAACCTTAGAACCGACCTGATTCAAGAATGGAACCCTTCCGTTTCAAAAAAAAAATCCCCATTTCCATTTCCTGGTGAATTAATCAATAGGAAATGGAATTCTTCTGCATTTTATGTGAATGAAAAAAAGTATAAGTGACGACGGGGCTATGTTTCTCTCGACAGGGTCTTCCAAATATGGGTACAAATACTGGTGGTGCTAACAATCTAGAGTTTCTACGGAATACTCCACAGGTAGACAGAGCATGAAATCCGTTCTCTCGTATTCGCTTCAGATTTTTCGTTTCTTATATATAATTATCTTTATCCCTTGCTTCAGTTTCAAGCACTGAGAGAGATGGTGCAGGCCAACCCCCAAATCCTGCAGGTTTGCGATATTTTGCATCATATCGACTCGTTTTTCCTCTGTCGAACAGGCATTGACGATCTTTATCTCTGTTGACAGCCCATGCTTCAAGAGCTCGGGAAGCAGAATCCGCAGCTAGTGAGGCTGATTCAAGACCACCAGGCCGACTTTCTTCGCCTGATCAACGAGCCTATTGAAGGCGATGAAGGGTAATTTCAAAATCTCCAAATGCAATAATACAAAAAACCCATGTTTCTGATACAATTTCTCTTTCGTGACGTTGGTTCCAGCAACGCGGAGGGGCCGCTCACCGGGGCAATGCCGCAGTCTGTGACAGTTACACCGGAGGAACGCGAGGCTATAGAAAGGGTAATGTATCTCGATTAAGACTCTTTTGGCTGCTTGAAACTGTCTCGTAGCTAACATGTAGCGAACGTTTTTTCCAGCTCGAAGCTATGGGGTTCGACCGGGCGATCGTTCTTCAAGTGTTCTTCGCCTGCAACAAGAACGAGGAGCTGGCTGCAAACTACTTGTTGGATCATATACATGAGTTTGAAGAGTGATGAGAATATAGCATTTGAGGTCAATAAAATTCTTCTCTTTTAGAAAAATAAAACCTATTTTCCTATCACTTCTTCTTGTGTGCATATTGTGAACCTTTTAGTTAATCTTTTTTGGGGAGTTTATTTACGTGACAATGCCCAGAAATGTAAATTAACTCCATTTCTTCTTTCATTCCTTCCAATTTTAAATAACTGTCTTAAAATAGTTCCATATAATTGAAAGAGGAGAATGAGCGGTAGCAAAATATCCGTAATCCCAACAATTTAAATATTAAATTTGTTTCGGATTTTTGGATTTTCTTGTTGGAGCGGATTTCTTTTTCTTCAAAACTCGGATTTTCAGTTCGGTTCGGAATAGTTTATTTAAAATTGAGGAAACCGAAAATTCGAATTATATAATATTTATTTTATTTAATATTTTAACTCTAATTCTATTTTCTTGAAAAATTGTTCGGTTCGGCTTTCGGGTTATAAAAATATTGGGCTTTTCGATTTTTTTGGAGATTTTGAGAATTCACTTTTGTTTGGATTTTACTTGTTTCAAAATTTGGATTTTCAAATTGTTTAAGATCAGGCAAAATTTCGAACCGAAAGTAAGAAATACTTGGAATTTGTGATACTAGTATTTTGCATTAGTGAGATTAGTACATTATTTGAATGATTATGTAGGTGTAGGGGAGTAGTAGTTAAGTGATTGGTTGATTAGGTATACTACAGAATTAGAAAATCCAAATCTCGTGACCAATTTATTAAATCTTATCGACTTATTATATTGTTTGCGTTCTTACGAGGATTTTGTGAAAATCCTGTCCATAATAATATATACTACATGAACCAAACATAACTATACAATTATTTAAAAAATATTGTTTTAAAAGTGAAAGAGCCTTTACATTCTAGAAATTATAAACCAATCTAATTCGTAGATTTTGTTTTTCTTTGAAATGGGACGTGATTTCTTATACATTTCACGGCCTTTGATTACAATCGAATTCCCTAGACGATGCTTTCTCAATGACTATTTTTCAAATTTATAAAACGAGGCTTTCCGTGATTATTATACTTTTTCATGTAGAGAATAATATTTTTTTGAATATTAAAATTATACTTAATCCACAATATGTAGATCGATGAGAGTGGAATCCCCACACTGTGAGAGAGATGTTGTACACGACATCTTAACGTGCCCATCTCTGCAAGTGGACCTTCAACATTTTGGATTGTCCCGTTCCCGCCAAAATAATGTGGTCTTCCACAATTTATTATTGTTCACACTATTGATGATCCTAATAAGAATTCGACATGATTTAGGCAAGAGATGGGGACATCAAACTCCATTATTCACGTGTATAATTGCTTATTTGATTTGAGTTACTATATTTAAATGATCACGTCCCATAATTAATATTCCCTTACTCTATCGGAAGTGTGATATTCTTTGCTATATTTAGTGTCCATCAAAAGTGTATCGTTTTATTTTTGGGATAATACTTCTTTAGTTCTCACCAGTGTTCTAAAAATCGGCCTAGTCGGGCAGCCACCGACCCGCCTTAGAGGTAATCGGAGCCCTCTATGCGCTCTGTCGCAAATCGGCCGCCTAGGCGGCCTTCTAGGCGGGCTAGTGGGCCTAGGCGGGGTCTTAGGTGGGATAGTCGGTAATATATGGTTCTCCCCCCCTCCCGACTAGCGCCTAATGACTTTTAGAACATTGGTTCTCACCCGATCTTTATAATTTAACATTTGTACTTCAAAAAACTCGTTATAACTCCATCCTTTCCGAATTGGGATTTCCCTACAGTTCAGGTTAATTTTTTCTCCACACTCAATTCGTACAAATCAATATAGTGAGATCATTTCTCATTTCAAAGAACAGTTACAAAACATTTAATTTAAATTCGTGTATATCATTTTTTAAAATCATATTGATAAAATCAGTCGTACAAGATTAGCCAATATGGGAAGACAACCAATATTAACACACGATTTTCAAGATTCGATAAAATAATGCAATTGACACTTCAACAACCGTAGATAAACTTAAAAACACGTAATTAATACTAATATTAATAACATTTGTAACAATATTTCTGTTTTTAACCATGTTAATCATTGGTGCTCGACAGGTTATGACTAATACCCAATCAACTTCAATTATTGGATTTGAATTTGATATTGGCTACTTTCACTTTCGTCTATGAATTTTCCACACTCTTGATAAAATACTAAAAAGAGGTATTTTCCACAATGAAATCCTCAAATATTCTAACAAAGCTCCAAAACTCTAGGAAAACTGAATTTTGTCCTTTATTTTTGTATCTCACTTTTGGCAATTCAAAAATTCCCAACTACTGAAATAGAATGAATCAACTTTCATGCTCTGTCATTTACCCCAAAATTCCTTCTTGTTGGGATCAATAATTGAACAAGAAATAGTGGAAAAAAAGTAATTCGCACTGAAAAGGCCCAATATAGAGAAACAGTAACCATTCAAAAAAAATAAAAATCTTAGAACTCATATTTTCGAATGAAATAGTAAGTAACACTGAAAAAACCAAAACTACTAATGAAAACCTTACCACTATTTTCAAATGAAATCTTAGCACTCATATTCCTCGTGGTGCACGCGGGTTGGGTTCAGGTCGGTTTCGTCATGATCGACTTCTGATCAAACCTATTCATTTTTTTTATATAATTTAATGCAGAAATTTTAAAGACCGCGTCACGAAGGACTCGAACCCGAGACCTTCTGGCCTCGGAACCTATTCAATTTTACATGAACGTTTTTACTTTGATTAAGAATAAATGTCACTTGTATTGAAAATAGTGATTTCTTAGTTAAAATATAAAAACAAAAAAGAACATGTCACATTTGGTCATAACAACTATCACTTATATATTTGATAATTGGTAAAAAGATGTTAACTTTTATAAAACAACTATCCCTTTAAAAATAACTCTTTCATTCATAAGAACTGAATTATCACTTTTATTCAAATTAACTAGTAGTATCATTTTTTTTTTAATCATAAGCACTATAAATTTTATTCAAAATAATTGTCACTTTTATTACGAAAAATTCCGACCGGAGCACATGGCGGGGCAGAGCTCACACAAGTTTTCGTCAAAGTAGAGATACACCAACTAAAGAAAAATCTAATCACACATTATTGGAAGTGACATAGCCAAAACTTTCATGGTCATGGCCACAAACAATATTTGTATTTTAAGAAAATACAACATATGTCTTTACTTCATTCGTCGCATATATATAAATCTTCCTTGATTCTCCTAGTTAAGATTTTTTTTTTTTTTTGTTATTCTCAATTTGAGGAAATAAATAAAATAAAAATATGGTGGTAGATATAGGAAGGATAAATAAACCAAATTTTGAGTTATCTGGATATTGTGGAGAGTTTTAGAAACCCATCTCACCTAAAAACCACATACTTTTATGCTAAAAAGTTCTTGGATTGATGTGATCTCTTACATAGGTGAAAGTGACATATCAAACGAGTTTCACTTATCACAAACCTTACTATAAAAATGCATATCTTCAACCCCATTTTGTCCTAACAAAAACTAACCAAGAAAAAAATAAATAGAAAATGGCCATGGCCATGATGAAGAAGAAGAAAGATCAAAATGTGGAGAGGAAACAAGGTGGTTTGGTCACCATGCCCTTCATCTTCGGTGAGTTGCATTAATTAATTAAATTTCTCAATTTTGTTACAAATTATTATGTATGTTGATGTTGATTAATTGGGATTATTTAAAATTGTGCAGGTAACGAAGTCGGGGAGAAATTGGCTGTGGTAGGATTTAGCACAAACATGATTAGCTACTTAACCGGGCAGCTCCACCTGCCCATGACTAAGGCCGCCAACACGCTCACGAACTTCGGCGGCACCGGCGCCCTCACGCCGTTGCTTGGCGCCTTCATCGCCGACGCCTTCGCCGGGAGATTTTGGACCATCGCCGTCGCCTCGGTCCTCCTACAACTAGTGAGTTTTCTTCGATTGATTTGAGCGATATTGCGGGTCTGTTTGGTTTGCTTGATAAGTCTCGATAGGTTAAATTATTTAATTTGATCGGACGTTTGGCCTGAATGATTCGGCCCGTGATGGATAATTCGGTCATGATCCAATAGTATTCACCAAATTGTTTTTTGTGATCTTCTTTAGTTCCCTTGATCTTCTTTTCTATCTTTTTTTTTTTCTTTTTTTTTGTGTTTTTGCTACACTACTATCAATTAGTCCAAAAACATGATTAAATTAATTATCCAAATAATTCAATTATACTCTTATCGGATGTTTAGTTTGCATGATAGGATATATAGACCAATTATAATTTAACTTAATTATCCATCGTCTACTTCATTTTGAACGGGTTCAACCATCTTATGTATCAAATACTCAATTATATATTTCATCAATCTGAGTTTAATTATCACGCAAAGTAAATTCCTCTCATATCTTATACTCCTCCGTCCATGAATTCTTTACCCTTTTTGCAATTTTCATCTGTCCACGAGTTGCTTACTCATTTCCATTTTTGGTAAGTACACGCGCAAAACCCATTTAACTTGTACTCTCAATACATAACTTTATTTACACTCAAATCTTTATTGGGCCCACACCCCTGACGCTCTATCCAAAAGTAATCAATCTAAAAATGCAACTGATCAGTGTGCATGTGTTGCCCTAAGGTCAAAGGTCTTGGGTTCGAATCCTCTGTGATACGTCCCGCATTAGATTTATCAAAAACAAAAATAAAATACAACTGACCAAGTGGGACCCCATTTCCACTCACTGCAGGGAATGATCGGCCTGACAATATCTGCCATCCTGCCAACCCTGAGGCCCCCGGCCTGCAACCCGGGGGCCCCCTGCGAGGAGGCGGACTCTGGGCAGCTCGCGTTCCTCTACGTGTGCCTCCTCCTCTCGGCCCTGGGGTCCGGCGGGTACCGGCCCTGCATCGTCTCCTTCGGGGCCGACCAGTTCGACGAGAACAACCCGAAGGAGAAGGTGACGACGTGGAAGTTCTTCAACTGGTACTACTTCTGTATGGGGGCATCCATCCTGATGGCCAACACTGTAATTGTTTACATCCAGGACAACGTGGGGTGGGGGTGGGGGCTCGGCGTCCCCACCTTCGCCATGTTCGTGTCCATCGTCGCGTTCGTCTTCGGCTACCCGATGTACCGGAAGCTCGACCCCGCCGGCAGCCCGTTTACGCGCCTGCTGCAGGTCTGCGCTGCCGCGTATCGGAAGAGGAAGGTGGCGAGGGTCCAGCCGGAGAGGCTGTATGAGAATGACTTGCTGGATGCGGCCATCTCGGTTGGGGGTAAACTCGTCCATACTGATAATATGAGGTCAGTTTCTTTTTTGCTTTTTTTTTTTTTAAGTCTTTTTTGTGTGTGTTGATTATTTGGTTAGATGAGTGAAGATTGTTATCAAATTGTTTGATTTAGAGAGGGAGTTTGGTTGGGTAGTGTATAAATAGGGTAGATAAAAATATCCCATATTCGAATATCAAAACTTAATCAAATTGATTTTAAAAAATTTGTTTGAATTTTTCGGATATTCGGGCCGAATCGGCGAATCGGATTGGTATAATTTCAAACCAAAAAAAATTTGAAATTTGAAATAATAATAATAATAATAATAATAATAATAATAATAATAATAATAATAATTCACATAAAGAAATTATTTTTGAATTATTTTGATTTTTTTCCCACACTTTTCGGAATCATAGGATCAGATTTTCGATTCAGATCGAATTCAATAGTTTATAAAATATTGAATTTTCAAATTGGTTCCAGATTAGGCAAAAATAGAATCGAAATCGGAATATTTACTTCTACTTATTGTAAGCTTGTTTAGGAATTGTAAAGTATTTGATAAAATAAACCTTTGAACATCTTATAATCTGTAAAAATGAACTCTAACAATTTATAAGCTACTAAATTCCAAATAATTTAATTTGTAATTCTTTGATTAGTAATTGAGTCTCTTGGTAACAATTGTGAATTTTGACCCAAAAAAGAAAGAGATGTTGGGTGTCTATTTTTGGCGCCCACCTAAGTAGAGAAAGATTTTTATGTGATTTTGTTTCGGTGCATCACGTTTTCAGATAAGGCCCGCCATGTGTATCACCCAGAGGTTGCTCCCCCACCCCCATCGTGCCAAAATATTTCTCAAAAATTGTAAATTATATTTCACCTCAAATAAAAATTATTTTTAATGTGAAAACGTGGAAACACATTTCCAGTATTTCGACCGCGAAGATCTACAGTGAATTTACGCATAAATTGTCGGATAGAAGATCTCTTCGAAGTAGCACCACCGAAATAGAACATAGAGTCCGATAATGAGTAATATGAACCGAATCATAGAATCACCACAATCGATGTAATTATACGAGTCAAATATATTTGGATGTAAGTTCGTTTTTCTTTTAGAACTAGCTGCTTTATTCAATCACGGACAAGAACAAGGAAATGTAGGAAGACTAACCACAATATCAAGTGGTTCTTCCTACACAATAAGGCAATGAATATCTCTAGCAGCGCAAGCTATAGTATAAGCCACAAGATTGACATCTCTACTAATATGCTTAATTTTAACATAAGATCGAATGAAGAATATTCTTACAGTTTGATATATTACTCCGAACTCAGACAAATTCTACGAGGACGGAGAATTTGTCTAAGTTCTGCGTATTCAATGACATATTTATACTTTTACTAGTGTTCAAGGTTAACTTCGTATTCCCCAATACACGTATGTCTGCAGGTTCTTCGACAAGGCGGCCGTCGTGACGGAACACGACGACCCCAAGGCCCCGAACCCGTGGCGCCTGAGCAGCGTCCACCGCGTTGAGGAGCTCAAATCCCTAATCCGTATGGGCCCGATATGGGCCGCCGGGATCATCACCATCACCGCCGCCGCCCAGCAGAACACCTTCTCCCTCCAACAAGCCCGGTCGATGGACCGCCGCCTCGGCACGCACTTCGAGATCCCGCCGGCGTCGATGACCGTCTTCACCCAAATATCAATGCTCGCCACCATCGTCTTCTACGACCGCGTCTTCGTCCCGGCTGCCCGCCGGGCCACAGGCCTCGACCGCGGGGTCACCTTCCTGGCCCGCATCGGGATCGGGTTCGGCATCTCCCTCCTGGCCACCCTCGCCGCCGGCTTCGTCGAGGTCCGCCGGAAGTCGGCGGCGGCGGCCGCCGGCGTGACGGAGGACGGCCGAGCGGCGATCCCGATCTCGGTTTTCTGGCTGGCGCCACAGTACGTCCTCCACGGCGTGGCGGAGGCGTTCACGTCGATCGGCCACCTCGAGTTCTTCTACGACCAGGCGCCGGAGAGCATGCGGAGCACCGCGCCGGCGCTCTTCTGGCTGTCGATCTCCGCCGGGAGCTACGCCAGCACGCTGCTCATCACGGTGGTGCACCGCTACAGTGCCGGCGCCGGCGGATCAAATTGGCTTCCCGATGATAATCTCAATAAAGGGAAATTGGAGTATTTGTATTGGCTAATCACAGTGCTGCAGTTTCTCAATTTGATTTATTACATAATCTGTGCTAAGATGTATACATACAAGCCATTGGAGGTGAGGAAGGTGGGAGATGAGATTAGAGAAGATGGAGTTGAGCTTGCAGAAAATGCTTAGTGTTTTTTTTTTTTCTAATTTTGATTTTAGATATTAATTTAAGATGAATAAGAGAAGTTTGTAATAGATAGAGCTGACTAAATTGGCCCGGTCTGACCCAAATCCGATCTGGATTTTATACATGAATGTATTTTGGGCCAATTGTAATGTAGTAAAGTATATATATGATTTTGACGACTTGCATGCTACATAGATAGTGTAGACGTTTCTCGTCCCGGCCAATATATTGAGGTTTGAGTTATCTCGGGTATGTCATTGTGGAAGTGGGTGTGGGTGATGCACAACACTTATAATATCTTTAATTAAAGAGGGGTATATGAATGAATCGGGACACAACAGAAAGATAAGGATTACAAGATAGGCAGGAATGAGACTTATATATTTAAGGAGAGTTTAAAAAATTTGATAGGTGCCATAGTGTGTATATTAGTCCAAAAGATAAATTATGGACAAATTTTTGTATTTGGACGCTTCTATTTCTAAGCTATAAACGTTGGGTTATGAAGTCTTGTAGCTAGGATTAGAAATTATAGTCGATGGGCCTAGAGAAATTCTAATTGGATTAGGATTCAACTTTTTTTGGGTTTTTTTGTCTTCTTATAAATAATCCACCTTATTGTAATTGTACATTCATAGCTTGACTTGACACGTTGAGAATTTAAGATGAACTGGATATATAATTCTTGGGTAAATGATTCGTAAGTTCTGTTTGAATTTTCGATATTTTTTTGGCTTGTACCTAAGTCGGCCAACCAACAATAATTTTATTCTAAATTATATTTTATTTATTTATTTATTTATTTATTTTTGTTTGAAGTCTCTCTATTTCTGATTTTTAGATAATATTTAATTATATAAGCCTGTTCTTATATTGCAAACTTTGCTATATGTATATTCGATCAAATCGATCATTTTCTGTAACGTTCAGATTTAAAAATAATTACCCTGTCGGTGGTCAAATTTGAGGGTCGACCCATTTTCAATGTCACAAATCACAATGCCTAATTAATTAAATTATACAAAAATGACGAGTTACATGACCTAAAAAAAAGAATAATAAAATAAACAAAAGGAATTTCGATACGTGTTAATTGGCTAGGCTTTGTCTATGACAACAAAATTTGGGAGCCAATAGGTCTAGAAGAAAATAAGAATAATTTCAACCTACACATTTTATTGAAGTAGATAAGTCTTGATTGAATAATAATACTATAAAAGCAAAAACGAGGAACGGTCAAATTGGTAGCTTTAACGACTTTTTCTTAATCCACCAAGTTTGCATGTTTTCCTCCCAAACCATTATTTACTATATATATAATATTTTCCCACCTTTTCACCTTAACCATCTTTCTCTTCCACAAACGATTTTCGTTTTCTATATCAAAAATCTGTTTGCTTTTCTTGGAATGGCCCTCAAATTACGTTCCCTTTTTTCTAGATCAGAAGGCTCATTCAAAGAAAAGTAAGATTTCCAATATTCATTTTCTTGCATATTTTTATATGAATTTCTTCTTATTATTTTTCTTGCAAAAACATTTTGAAGGAGCGAAAATTTGGTAAAGAGCTCAAGAATGTCAGGGCGTGAGGAGGATGGTGTTGACAACATAGGATCTAAATTTACACCGCTGTCGGCGGTGGCCGACGCGTTCGAGGACCTCTGCGCCGTCATTAACTCCGACAGCTTCGACGGCGACCTCGATTTGAAGAGCTTCTGCGATGCATGCTCTCTTGTCTCCGTTCTTTTCGGCTGTCTCGGCACGGCCTTCAAATTTGCTGAGCTGGAGTATTGCTCCAAGGTTTTAAACCCCCCCCCCCCCCAACCCAACACCCATCCCACCCCCCTCTCTCTATCTGCCTCTCGTTATATATATAGGGATTGGTTATTGTAAGAACCTCAATAATATATACGTAGTTGATGCCAGCCATGCTTTGCATTTCAGGTAGGTGGGCTTAAAGGAGCGGTAAGAACCCATTCAACGCTAAACAGAATAATAGATTTCGACATAAAAAACGGCTCGGTTAGGACAGCGGGGAGCCTCAGTCGTCAGCTCCGGAGAGTGAGGCAGGGCATTGATCTCATCTCGACCCTGTTCCAGAATTTCCTCTCTTCAGAGTACGTCGATATTCTCTTATACTTACGGGAAGAAAAAATTCATTCATACCTTAACGGAATCGCCTTCTTTCCATCGCAGCGATCCAAGTTTGAAGGAAGCCGCGTCGTCGGCTTATGCGAAAACGTGCGCCCCCTACCACACCTGGGCTGTGAGAACTGCTGCCTCGGCCGGGATGTATGCGCTGCCTACAAGGGAACAGCTGCTCGTGAAACTAAACGAAACTCGTGAGTCTTGTATTTACTTTACCTTTTTTTCCCGCAGATCGTAGTCGTGTGTTTTGTTACCCTAAAACCGAGCTTTGCAACAGAGGACTCCGCGGAGAGGGAGATGAGAAGATTCATCAAAGCCTCAGCTCCGATAATCGAATACATCGACAAGCTCTACACCGTAAGAAACATCAGCTTGGATTGGTGAGGCCGGCGTGGAGGTTCGTCGTTGATCAGTCCGGATTTGGAACCGGGCGATTTTCCTGTGCAGAATTCTGCTTATAGATAGAGATATATTATGTGTAGAAACTAACAGCTGAGATGTCCATTTACTAGTGACCAAAATGGTACATGTGTATATATATGCAATGGTATACCATTATAACAACAGGATGCAAATCATAAAGAAAAAAACTTCATAACCAATTTCATTATAAATGAATATGATAATCTTGAAGACAAACTGATGAACATTCACCTCAAACAGACAATTCAAAACTGCCTCTCTATCTATTTCAAAGACTAATTGCCTTTCCATAATTTTGATTGCAACAGTGTAATATCAGAGGCAACGAATCAAAGACGACACTCTTATTAAAAGTTATGCCTTGTAAGACTTCTAACCGGCCATCCCTCATCTACATCGTCAAGCTTTCTGGGTTCTGAATGATTTTTGTGAACGTTTGAAGGAAAGCGGCCAAGTCGGCACCATAGATGATTCGGTGGTCAGCTGTAACATTCACCTGAAAAGAAGTTTTTTTGGTGTATCATTATGTTGCTAGCAAGCCAAGGAAATTGAATCATTCCTCATAAAACAATACCTGAAGATTAATGAGCCATAATATGTTAACAAATTTCCATCCTAATCCTAGGCCTTTCGATATCACATGCTATTCATAATCAAGAGCAGATACACATAACCTCGTAAAAAGCTACTAAACTATCATTTGCTTATATTACCTTAGTAGATAGAGTCGTTATAACATGAAATAATCTTAAATGCTATTTCAAGATAGCATGTATGCATTTATATTTCTCTAATTTTTGGGTGCGGTTGAATCAAACAGTTATATGTTCATTCGGTAAGTCCAAAAGGACATCTATCAAATATAAGCTTAATCCTCTAGAATGTTAGCCTCGGATTAAACAAAGAATCTGTAAGGCCTCAGATTAATCATTCGGAGTTGGGGATCTAGTCGAAGCGACTCAACTCATCAAAGGGTAAGTTACACCTAAATAATGAGGCGCGTGCTAAACAAACATCTTTTCTTAAATGGTGAGTATTATCTACAATGATGTGGGCATTATTTGGAAAGAAACATATAAATTCAGAAGGAAGTATGGTAGAGTTACCAGCATCTGGTTTTTAACGGTGAAGAATCCTTCTTTGTCAGCTACAACGGTAGGTTTTGATGCTCCCACAGCCATTATAGCTCCCTGAACATTAACGGTGCAAAAACAACTTGGTAAATAATCAGACGTTTACAGTATATATCATATTCTATTTAAATCGTTACCTGTCCAGGAGGAAGTATAGCATCGAATCTATCCACTCCAAACATGCCCAGATTAGACAATGTGAAAGTCCCTAAATGTCAATAACTTGATTCAGTTTCGATGCAACCATAAATTTTCAAACTCTCATGATGCATAGTACTTGCAAATCAATACAAATCCTACTTCTATGACTACCTGAATTGTATTCTTGGGGCTGAAGTTGCTTTGCTCGTGCCTTCTCGACTAGCTCCTTCCACTTCTTGGACAACAGGTATAGATCCAACTACAAAAACAATAACAACAAAATCCATGTTATGATCCTTCATCAGTTGAACAGTTGCAAGAAATCGAGTAGCTAATTCATGCATTGCACCTTATCGGCATCTTGAAGCACGGGTGTTATCAAACCATCATCCATCGCAACAGCCACGGCAATGTTTACGTTGCTGTTGTAAGTAAAGCTTTTCCCATCTTTACACGAAGCATTCACCACCGGGTGTTGAACCAATGCCATTGCTGCAGCTTTTGCCAACAAGGCAGTCATGGTAACGCCCTTCTTCTTCACCTATGTCAATCAAATAAATCATCCCATTACTTATGCATCAATCCACACCACACCATAGCAATTGAAGTATTGAGCATGAATTCCTTCATGCATTCTGCTACGCAGCCCTAATTAACTACTGGAAACCTAATATAGCTCAATTGAATCGGGGAAATTGGGGAAAATGAGATCAAAGCAAGCAAATGTATCAAATTCATATCACTCCAAAGTATTGAGCTTAAATTCCTTCGTGCATTCCACTTAAGCAGCCCTAATTAACTACCGGAAACCTAATATAGCTCAATTGAATTGGGGAAATTGGGGAAAACGATATCAAAGCAAGCAAATGCATCAATTCATAACACACCAGCATTCTGCTTAAGCAGCCCTAATTAACTACGGGAACCTAATATAGCTCAATTGAATTGGGGAAATTGGGGAAAATGAGATCAAATCAAGCAAATGTACCTTCTGATACAGAGCATCGAGCGCATCCGTCGCAATCGGATAACCAACTCTGAACGTCGGGACGTTGAGGCTCTCGATCATATTCCTCGAAACCGCTGCTTGCATTGTCGTAAACGGCACTATTGTCGCCCCTGGAATCTCAGGATAACTCGCCGCAGCCTTCGGCGCCGGAGCTGCAGCAGGCGGCGCCGCGACCACATTAGCCTTCGGAGCTGGAGCGATTCCAGCAGCTTTCTCCACATCCTCCGGCGTAACCCTACCGAACGGCCCCGTCCCGACCAATTTGGCAATATCCACCTTATGCTGCTTCGCCAACTTCTTCGCGAACGGCGTCGCCACCACCTTCCCTGGCGTGGAAGGAGCTGAGGCGGGTACCGGAGCTGGAGATTCAGCTTTTGGAACAGCAGGAGCTACGATCTCCGGCGGCGGCGGGGAAGACGAGGAGGATTGGGCGGCGGCTTTGGCCTTGGCCTCGTCGATTTCGGCCTCGGTCTCGGCGAGGATTCCAATCGCGGCGCCGACGGGGGCGGTCTCGCCGTCGCGGACGACGATGGCGGCGAGGATGCCGTCGTAGAAGGTCTCGACGTCCATGTCGGCCTTGTCGGACTCGACGACGACGACGGATTCGCCCTTGGAGAGGAGGTCGCCCTCGGATTTGACCCAGCTGACGATCTTGCCCTCGGTCATGGTGGAGCTGAGGGCGGGCATGAAGATCTCGCGGATCTTGGCGCGGACGAGGGGGAGGCGTGGGGAGCGGGGGTTGAGGAGGAAGGCGGAGGGGCGGAGGAAGGGGGTGGAGGAGGAGACGGAGGAGGAGAAGGAGAGGGAAGCTGCCATTGTTGATTGTTGATTGCAGCAAGCGGTGGAATTCAATTGAAAATTGGGAAATTGGAATTGAATGGGAAGTGTTTGAAAGTGTAGAAGTAGGGAGAGAAGGAAAGGGGGCGGAGAAGACGAGGGAGAATTGGTTTGAGTTGGCTTTGAGTAGATCGCCTGCCAACTGTGCTGCCTCAGCTTCACTCTTCACACACTCTATGTCACAAAACAATTTATATATATATACACATCAGTAAGTAGTCCCTCGAAATTCGACGGGGAATCAATTTACTCGACATAAAAATAAAGAAAAGACATAAATATTAAAATAATAATAATAACAAATTAATTAATTATATAAACTCTACAAAAATACATTGAGAATGACTTTTCTTCGATTTTTTAGCTATATATTTTAAAAATTGTAGTATAAAATAACTTTATGTTATTATTATTATTATTATTATTATTATTATATAGTTTTAAATATGCTGTAGAATAATGTGTGATAGTCTCGTCTCACCTCGTTAGAGCGCAGCATGATTGTCTCGTCAGAATATTGCTCGTTAGTCTCGTCTTGTCGGTACGCTATATGGTTACCTCCAATACACAATAGTCTCGTCTTGTATCGATTGGTTGATACGCTACATTATTGCAGAATAATGCATGATAGACTCGTCTTATCTCAAAACTATAAAGTAATACACGTTATTAATTAATTAATTAATATAAATATAAACTCAAATTATTAAAATGCAAAAATTCCCAAAATAAAAAATTGAGAATGAGTCTCACCTTTCAGTGCGCTATATGGTTACCTCCAATACACAGTAGTCTCGTCTTGCCTCGATTGGTTGATACACTATATTATTGCAGAATAATTCATGATAGTCTCGTTTTATCTCCAGAATATAAAGTAATACACTTAATTAATTAATTAATTAATTAATACATATATAAAATAAAATTATTAAAATACAAGAAATTCTCAAAATAAAAAATTGGGAATGGGTCTCACCTTTCAGTGCTCTGTATGGTTGCCTCAAATTCATAGTAATTTTCATTTCGACTCGTTGATAAGATACATCGTTGTTTTATTTATCTTTTTCTTCTTTAACTTTACCAATAAATCCATGTTTTATTTATTTATTTAGGAATAAATCCATGTATTTTTAAAGATGGGTTTCTAAAGTCTAGATCGTTCAGAAAGTATGATGTGAGGATGTACTCATCCAAGGGCGCATGGGAATCATATTTAATCGGAAAATTCTGATTGATGCTTACTCCCTATATTTCTTAATTAAATGTGTTCTCATTTTTTTAATTAACATCATATTTAGTCATAAATTTTAATTGGCATTGGTACCTACATTTTTTGATTAAATGTGTTCTCATTTTCCAATATGTTAATAGCTGCTAAATATACGAATTTTGGAGGAATTGTGGTATTGCACGTGAAATCGAGTTGAGATGGACAACAGAAATGCTAACACGGCAAAAATGTCCGACGAGTTCAATGGCGCAATTTGCTATTCCCAAATGACGTTTTAGAATGTGTGGAAAAATTTATATATATATATATGTATGTATGTATTTTCGTGTCGAAACAAAAGTTCCTGCGTTTAGCAGCCATTAACCCTTTTCTAATTGATTGTGGTCTTCGCTCGCGAGAGAACGGCCTATATTCGTTTAGGTTTCAGTCATGCATAAATGTGCTTTTCGGACTCTTGAATATTTGGAATTGACATGTCAAGCAAAATACTAGAAATTATTTTGTATTCGTCTGTATTTATTTTTTCTAAAATTAATATGGTTGCAACAAAAATTAATATGTATTTTTCGGCTTATCACATTCTAAAGTATATGCTTTTTTCTGTGTATGAATTAAATGTGTGTGGAGAAGGTTAATCAAAAATTCATATCCCTAGACAAGTAACATTTGGGAATTTTTATTTCTTCCATTTAAAATGTGTGGGATTGGAATAGCGCTTAACTGTGTCCTCATTTATGGATCATGGGCCGCACTTAGATTGAGCCTTCATGAGAAAATATTTTTAATTTACGTGCACAATTTAGTCCACACAATCGGAACGTGTACTTTTGCAGAAAAATACAAAAAAATTGATTAACTTTTCGTTCCAAGTATAATTGGGAGGGGAACTAACGTCGAATTTATGTTTACTATAAAAACTTCTATAAGAATAAGAAACATAATGATGAGTTTAATTTGAAGATTATCAGCAAATTTATATATGTGGGAAGAATCAAAATACAAGAAAGTGAAAAACATGAGAGAAGACAGAGGTTTTTTGGTGTATTAAGTCATAAAACATGAGAGGTCCATTACTCACTTGGCTAAAGCCTAAAGCCTTTTAACACGTATAAAGCGAAAATTCAAATAGTAAAACATCTTATTGGAAAATTAGTATTCATTATAGGGGTACAATATCAAAATATATTTCCAAATCTAACATCTTTAGTCTTTACATATAACATTTCTTACCAGGCTCATTTGACTTTCACTCTTTAAAGTCGACTTGTAGATTTGGATAAGTTTGCATTTCAATCGAAGTTTGGTTTGATGCGTTCGCCTTTCATAGCAGATCTATCTAGTATGTTATTCACGCTGACATCGAGTAATTGATTTTATTCTTGGGCCGACTTAATATGATTTTAAATAAATAAACTTTGAGTCTTTTAAAATTAAACCTTAAAAGAGAATGCCTAAATCCTTTTTGTATAGCTTAAAATTATTCCATTTTTTCACTAAGAGTGCTTTAACATACCCAACTGTGACACTATATACAAGCACTAGGTTGTAACCCGTCGAAATTCGACGGGAATCATTTTATGTCATGATTTGTAAATATTTTTATTAAAAAATTAGTTTACTCAAATTCGTATAATAGTATTACTT
>JAYJMF010000028.1:2419629-2452464 GCA_036873715.1 Salvia sclarea
ATTTAAAAAGTCTCTCTTTTAATTAATAAAATATTAATTTATCGATATATTAATATCTCTCTAAATTAATAAAATTTCATAGTCCCAAGATTATTAATTTATAGAGGTTTTACTGTACTACTATCTAACTAGCATTATATTTTCATTTCAAAGAAAAGAAAAAGGGGAAAATAAGAAGGTAAAACTCGAAACAAGGTACATTAGGAAATAAGGAAGACCTCAGGGACCTTTCTGCAAACGAAAAATACCGCACGTAACTTCGTGCGAGTTTCCTCCGTATCATCGCCGCGCCCAAACCCAATCTCCACCGTCCATTCCAATCGCGAAACCCTAGGCCGCCCACTATAAATACCACTTTCAAACCGGAAATTCAATTTTAAAAATCCACATAAAAAATCGAAAATTTGGGAAAAAAGGAAAAGCAAACTCGTTTTCCTCTCAATCCTATCCCCATCCTCTCCCCTTGGACTTTTATCCAATAATAATTTCGAAATCGATTTGGTTTATTTTAATGGGGGCTATGGCGCTGAATAATTCGACGACGGCCTACGCCGGCTGGGAGGAGGTGCCGGTGTCGACGGAGAAGGGGCGGCGGGAGGTTCACTATTACCTCAAACGCGGTGGCGGCGGCGGAGGAAGAGATCTGGTGGTTGTGGGGAAGGAGAAGAGCGCGAGGCACATGTCGTATCGGTACACGATTAGAGAGAGCAAATTGGTGGCCTCCATTTTGAACGGCGCTCCGAGGCTGAAGTTGAGGTCGAGGCGAGAGGTTGTGGACTGGCTGGAATCAATAATTTCAGGTGCTTTTCGGAATCTCTTTGTTGATTGTTTGGGGTGATTTGTATTTTTTTCCCGTTAAATTTGTGGGTTTTGGGCTGAAAGTAGTTATTCTCAGTTTTGTTTTTGTTTTTTCCTCCTTTTTCCTTGTTGATGTGTTTATTTGAATTGAGTTTGAAGGTTTTATTTTCTATTTTTGATCGTTTGTGCTTTTGCGTTATGTGGATTCAGATCTGCGCCTTCGCAGTTTCAAGTACGTGATTATCTATGTGAGCTTTTAAGAGTTTTCTTCGTCTCTCTCTCTCTATTTTTTTCTGGGTACGGTATTCAATGGCCGAGCTGTTTCTCTCCCTCCTTCCCAATTTTTGGTTTTCCTGCCGAATTCGGTCCTGCTTTAATTTAAATTGAGTTTGAAGGTTTTATTTTTGATTTTGATTGTTTTGTGCTTTGCGTTATGGTTTCAGATCTGCGCCTTCGCAGTTTCAAGTATGTGATTATCTATGTGAGCTTTTAAGAGTTTTCCTCTCTCTCTCTCTCTCTCTCTGTTTTTTCCTCTGGTACGGTATTCAAGGGCTGAGCTGTTCTCTCTTTCCACCCCAATTTCTGGGTTTTCTGCCGGATTCGGTTCGGTTTTTCTTATCCAGGATCTGTGAGCGAAAGCCCAAAAAATGAAGTTTATTTAAAGGTTTTAATTATTTTTGTCCCCGGGCTTGGATTTATTTGTATCCGGAGATTCGTTTTTCACTCTTTAGGAGCAGTAATTTTTTGGATTTCTCCAAATTTTTCCCTTCCAAATTAATAGTCTGAGTAATTTTGGGTCTTTTCTTTTTCAGTGCATTTTTGGGTGGATTAATGGTCTGAGGGAAAAGTTTTATAGATTTCTTTGCCATAATTTAGGATAGCCTGCCTTCCAGATCTATTCTGGCTTCTTTCTGAATTTTTGCCCTTGGCCTTTTCTTTGTGGTGCTTGAACACTCTTTTGCATCTGGGAGGTTGTTTTGCACTGTTTATGAGAAATCCATCTCATAAATTTGGTCCTTTTTGATTTCCCTGCTTTAACCCATCTCGATTTCAATCATAAATTTCATTGTCTAGACTTATGTGATGCTCGCAAAAACTGACAATTATGTGGGCTGCAGGAATATTAACCCAATTTCTAAGAGCTGGTTGAGAGCCTCCGAATTCCAATTCATTTTATAGGTTAACATCTGAAAGTTCTCTCACGGCCAATATTGTATTGTTCTGTGTTTGCTTTGTTGTTAACATAATTTGGATGTATAGGAGAGGCATATGAGAGACATTTTTTCTATAAGTGCATAATGTAAATGCTTGTATTAGTAATTTCTTGAATTTAGTGAAGTTTCTAGCAAGCTGTGCTATTTTGTTGTGCTAATTGTTTATTATACCTATGGCTTCAGGTGAGCAGCGAAATATTTCTAGACAGTTTGGAGGTGGGATGGCTAGAAATTTAGACGATGAGGTTATTGAGGTTAGTTGATGTCATGGATTCCGTTTGTGTCTTGTGGTTAAATATTTTATCGCCAGTGATTAATACATCCTTTGCTTTTATGTTTCTCAGGATGTTATGAAACGGAAGTTAGGTCAGTGTAAGCCTGAATCTACGTGGTTAGGTTCTTCCTGGATGTGCAGGAAAAGGCGGACGCATTATCAGTCATTCAGTCGCAATGGTGCTGTGATTTCTGTAAGCACAATTCCTCACTAGTTACATTTAATATTAATTTATCTAAGGCTTTTGTTACTAACATTTCATTGACTTTTGCAGGCTCAAGAATTTGTATTTGTATTGGCTGAAGAAGGCAAAAGACTTGTTGCTTACTTAGATGATATGTATGAAGATACCAGAGGCAACAAGATGGTTGCGGTACGATGGTTTCACAAAATTGATGAGGTTGGTTTTGTTTTGCCTCATGATTATAATGACAGAGAGATTTTCTTTTCTCTGTGTCTTCAAGATCTCAGCATAGAATGCATTGATGGACTAGCAACTGTTCTCAGTCCAGAGCATTATGAGAAATACATAAGCGAAGCAACAAATACAGTGTTGATGCCTTTTGTGTGCTCAAAATTATATGATAATGATGATGTCAAGCCATTTGACATAACGCGAGTTAAAGGTTATTGGAAGCAGGAAATATTCAGGAATTCAAACAAATCTGTCGGCGATGTTGGGTTAAGACCCAACAAGAGAATTCGCTGGTCTAAAGAGAGTGATCTATATTCGAAGTCCCCTGACAATGGGGAGTCTGTTGTGACCAGTTTACAAGTTAGCAGTGGCACTATTCCAGACTGTAAAGTCGGGGTAAAGAAGGGTATTAAGAAGGACCATTGCTCCAATGTATCTTTTCCTAGTCGAGATATTGCTGCACCACACAAGTCTCAGCAATATTTGGCCGTCGGGTCTCAAGTTGAGGTGCTTTCTCAAGATAGTGGCATCAGGGGATGCTGGTTCAGGGCTTTGATCATTAAGAAACACAAAGATAAGGTGAAAGTACAGTACAAGGATGTCAAGGATGCAGTCGATGATTCAAAAAATCTAGAGGTAATTGTGATGGTAGTTTTTATGCTTCAGAAGTTTTGGAAAGGATTCTTTGTTTATGCAATTGCTAATTCATTCTTTCACTCTGCAGGAATGGATCTTGCCCTCTCGATTAGCTAAATCAGATGCCTTTGGGATTCGTTTGTCTGGAAGGACCACATGTAGGCCGAACCCATCTTCTGAAAAGGGAAGTGTATCTTGTGCAATAACTGTCGGCACTGTTGTTGATGCCAGGTGGCATGATGGATGGTGGGAAGGGATTGTTGTGAGGAAAGAATCTGAGGATATGATTACTGTTCATTTTCCAGGTGCGTCTGTTATTTTTATCATTACTTTTAGCATAGTTCCATCGGAAAACTCTGTACATACTAATCTTGATATCGACATGATTTTTGGAACAGATGAAAAGCAAGAGTGTACATTTAATGCTGGTGATTTGAGGCATTCGAAGGAATGGTTTGACAACGGGTGGCAAAATATCAAGCAGAGGCTAGATGTTGTCTCGGCACTCAATGGCAGCAACAAAGTATCCGATATTAAGAAAGATGTTTTGCCTTCTTCGGACAACAGAGATATCGCTGCACCCTTGAAAACAGATGCTTTGCCTCAAAAGATGATCAAGACCGACGAGCCAGTGTCAGCACGTTTAAACCAAGCGGAATTCAAATCTCAAACTGTCAGAGACCTCACGAAAGATTATCTGCTTGCTCAGCTGCGATGGAGATCATCAGGGAAGAGAAGGCGCGGCCGAAGCCCTGTCCACAAGGGAGGTGTCGAGGCAGGGTTTCCCACATTCGAGGGTTTCTTTGTTAACTCATCCCTGAAGTTAGATCCAGAAAACTGCAAATCTTCGAGAGATTCTCACTTCAGCTCATCGGTCGTGCCAGCGTTAACAAACTTGGTCATGTCGAGGTGATGTTCCCCGTAGTTTCTGGTGTACATTTCTAGCTGGTGTTTTGGTTGACTTAGGGAGTAGATTCCTCTTAACTTTGTGTAGAAAGATGTTTAGAAATCGAGAAGCGCGGCGCGCAACGAGCCCGCCCCTGTGTAAATTGTGGTCTGAATGTGCCTTGTTGCCCTCAGATCCCAGGCAGTTTTGATATAGCAAGAGATCAGATAGGATGTATCTTGATTTCTACTTGAAATCCTTTGTAGACTGTAATTATTCTTTTTCAATTAAATGAAAGTTTCATTGTCAATTCATTTTCTCTGTGTGAAATCCTGCACTATTCTCCATTTTTCTCTGGGAAGCCTAACTTTGTAATCGTACCCATTTTTCGATATCACAAAGTTTGTGTATTTTGGTATTAGAGAAGTGGGAACTTGAAAAGAAATTAAATTTATTGGTTTACAAGTTTAACACTGATATTTACTCCCTTTATTCTAATTAAATAGGCTCATTTCTCTTTTTCGTCTGTCCCAAATATATAGATTTGTTTTTCATAAAAAGTGATGTCAATTTAATATAATTCTATTTAATTTAATTCAATAAATGTGGGGTAGTAAAAATTTACTTCTATAATTTTTGTCCCAATACTTTATCTTAATCTTTTTGAAAATTCCGAACAACTTATATAATTGAGTACATGCTTTTTCTCCATTTTCTTTGGGAAGCCTAAGTTTGTAATTGTGCCCATTTTTAAAATTGAGTACATGCTTTTTCTCCATTTTCTTTGGGAAGCCTAAGTTTGTAATTGTACCCATTTTTCGATATCACAGAGTTTGTGTTTTTTGGTATTAGAAAAGTGGGCACTTGAAAACAAAGTAAACACTCATTATTAAAGTTAAAACACTACGATATACTCCATGTATTTATTTTAAAAAGCACTTATTTGGACAAGAAAAATCATATTTTGGACTTAACTTTTGTTGGTAAATGATACTAATAAGATATTCAATGGCTTCCAAGAAATAACATATGCAACTCTTCAACCAAATAAAATCCACTGTCAAAAGTCGTAGCCGTGTAAAGGATGATCATCTCCCAAATATACCAAAAATAATACTAATAAAACTGAAAAGGAAATAGACATGTTGGTTGCCCAAGTCAAATAACGTTATAAAACTCCATTTCTATTTCAAGAATGTCGCCACAAATTACAAGAATCTAGAAAACGAGTTCTAATTTCCAAACTCAGCCAACTAAATGCAAACTAGTTTCCATTAAATCAGTCATAATCCAACACGACCGTCCACCATAACCCAATCTTTTACCCTATTATTATTACCTAATCACAATTTTTAACGATGATTGGCTTATTACAACTAATGAGTGGTAATTAAGATTGTTAATTCTTCAAAGCAACCTAAATAGCCTTCATAATTATGTGGCAAGAATTCAAGCCATTGTGGGGGCTGCCTTCTTGAACTCAATCCTCCTTTTTGTCAACTCACTCACATTTTCATTTTTCACCCCTTTTCACAAATCCATATATAATATATTTATATCTCTGTATATATTCATATTTATTGTTGGTGTTGGCAAATCTTTTTCATTCCACCAAGATGAAAATGGCCTTTTTTCCCACTCCCTTTTATCTGTGATTCCTTCTTTTTTTTTGGGAATTTTACACTTCTTGTAAAGATGTCTTTGGGAAGATGGAAGAGGGAGGAGACGCCGGCGGCGGATTTCCACGGCGACACCACCACCCTCGCCGCCGTGGAGTCACTAGCCATGCCTCTTGTGAGTTCTTCTACCTGACTTTCTTGACAAAAATATGTGTATTGATTTGATCATATAAAAATTCGTTCTTTTTTATGAAAAAAAATAATCAGGTGCAAGAAGTGGTGTTTTTGGCTGATTTCCGGTGCCCCAAATGCCAGCTGAGAGTGGCTGAGATTATGGCCAAAATGAATGGTGAGTCAAGCTCTTGAATTTTACTTCATTTGTGTGTTTCGCCGCCGCAGCGCCGCCGCCGTGGTCCCTTTTTTGGCAAGCTTGATTTGGGGCGTAGTTAGTGGATTTTATTTCATTTTACCATAGGATTCTCTTTGGCAATGATAAATTGATAATATGGTGGCCCTGCTAGTAGTCAATGTAAAAAATTTGTTGTTTATAAAGTGGAAAAAGAGAAAGTGACACTTTTCCTTTCTTGGGCTAAAATATTCCTCTGGCTAAGTATTATGCTCCCTTCGTCGCATTAGTAACGTTCATCGGCTGACGCAAAAAACAAATCGTTGGCGAGCGCTTTACTGTTATATGTGAGATTGATTTTTAACTGAGTTAACAATTGATTCACTTATGGTATGGATCACCAAGAACCATCATTATTAACAATAATCATAGATTTTAAGTCATACCGTAAATTAGTATCATTCTTTATTTTTTCTGCGATTTCAATCCCTCCTCATCCTCTGACTTTCGATAATTCGGTCTTAGCGGTGTCGGCTTAGTAGGGGTCCAACCTCCTTCCTGTATCGCCTATGAAAACATCCCAAGAAAATCAGGCACAAAGATTAAGGAGGAAGTGTTAAAGCAATAAAGGAGTGATAGCCCACTTCTTAGATAAGAGTAAATAAAAACAAAATATGAAGGAAAAATGATAGAATTGGTAAAGTATGAGAGAAAAAAGTTAAAAAAAGATAAAGTAACCGGTAAAATATGAGAAATAAAATGATAGAAATGTACAATTAAAACCTTAATTTATTTCTTTATTTGGATCAGAACTTTATAAATGGGACAACCAAAAAGAATATTAGGATGGAGGGATTATTTATTTATTAAATTACCTTAATTAGAATTTCATTTAGTTGGTTTGTGATATAGTGGAGAAGTTGTGTCTACTTCTATAGATTTCAATTCACCTACTAAAGTCCAATGCTTTTTAATATACTGACAGAGAATCACAGCTATTTTTTTTTGTCATTTTATTTATGGTGTTTTTTTTTTCTTATTTTTTTTGTCGTGTAGGAGAGACTCAATCGGTGGTGATTAGTGTTTTGGAGAAGAAGGTGACGCTGACGTGTGCATATCCGGCCGGCGAGAAAACCGCCGGCCGGCAACTTTCTCGCCGGAGTTCGTTTAGTAAGGCATCGCTATTGTTGCGCCTCTTTCGATATTCTTGCTCTTAATTAACTTCTAATCACTAAAATATTTGACACAAAAAAAAGAAAAAAAATAAGAGATTTCATGTACATGTCACATTTACTTGTCATAATTCATACACATGTTATTGCCACTTTGTAGATGTGTAAATAATATTATGTCACGGTTCAATAATTGTTTCGGAACATTGATGATTTGCATTTGAGGAAATATAATTTCTGTGGCTTTTTTGCTGGATGTGTATTCTTGGCTCTTTAAGATTAAATCTTTGATTAAGCTGCATTACTAATTGATACTATTGGACTTGTAAAAGTAACAGTGGGACACAGAAAATTGCACGTAAAACTGCAGCATATATCTAATTTTCAAGTCATTTTTTGATAGTAATCGCACCATCTATCTATTTTCTGAGTCATATTTCGATATTACTCAAAGCATCAAGTGACATAACGTCCTAAATTGGGTTAAATGCTTGTAAATGCACGAACTTTTCACTTTTTTTTTAATCATACAAGAACTCTTTTTTATTCAAATAATAGTTCAATTTTAAGAATTATCTGATTTTGCACGCGATGAATACATGCAGCGGGGCCAAATATGAAATGTCGTATTACGCGCCTATATGAATATAATCTCACTAATTAATAATACACGCTCGAATGAAGTTTTATTGAATCCTACATTTAATTTCGTGTGCAACATCAGATAATTCTTGAATTGATAGTATATTTTCGGTCGGTAAAGCAAAAAATTGCAAAATTCGTGTATATATAAACGATCAACCCTCACAATGTTATATTTGGCATGCTTTGTTATATTATTGAAAAATAGAGAAATCGAACTACATATATTACTTAAAATAATAGAATAAAAAATGAGACATTATTCGCAGCAGAGGATGTTGTTTGTGTATGTGGATAAACTACTTTTGTGGTTCCCTCTTTATGGGGAAATCAGAATATATTGAGAAAGGGATATACTCAGCCAAGAACACGACAGAATTAATCATGGTTTTTTCACTAGGCAAGGAATCATGAAATCCCTCTTAATTAAGGTTTCTGAAACTTGGACACATAGAATTAGATTCCTTTATTCAAAGACATAAATATATATATATATATTTGTATCAAAAAGCCAGACATGTAAAGATTCATGATTTTTCAACAAAGGAAAAAAGGCCCAATTTGTTCCCATCCTTTATCTCCACAAATTTGTAGGGCAATTTACCATCTATTAAACTGGGATCTCATCAAAGTTCTATGCTAGCAGAGGCAAGTTATTTTCTTTTTGTAATTGTGTGTGTGTTTTTAATTATTTTTCCAAGAAGTTTTTTCGGTTGCTCGACTTAGAAGACGTTGACATCGCGATCGTTTTCCTTGTTGAGCACAGGCTCATTGCATGGTGATGAGGATAAATCTCGACTGCAATGCTTGCTGCCGGAAAATGAGGAGAATTCTCCTTCGGATGAAAGGTATATGACATAAACACGTGCCAAATTTGAACGAATTCTGATTTTGCACATAGTTTCTAATTTTTTTAAAGAAAATAACTTTTAATCTTCTATTCTTCACATTAATTTAAACTTAAGTTTGAGAAATGAGGATTTAAAGATCATGATTTTTCGTTCCAATGTGAACTCTTCACGAGTCTGCCTCTCGACTTACAACATAAGATTAGAAGGTTATGAGTTTCGACGGACTGAATTTTTTTGCAACAAGAGGATAAAAGTATGACCCTCAGTTGGCAAAAGACGTCATATTTATTGAAGGAACTACGTTTTAGTATCTATTCCACATTATTGTCAATATGAATTTTTTTTTATCGGACAATGTTAACTACTCAGATTCATATGATAACGGGAAAAATTATACAAACTAAAATTGGTGTATTTTATTTTAAATTTTAATGATTACATCCTAAAATCATAATTCGTTCAAACTTGATGTATTTTACGACAATTAACTCATAACATAACATGCTCTTCTTCTTTCTGAAGAAATCGAGACGCATTTGATAGAGAAGCAGCAAAACAAGGTAACGGTGTGTGGAAGATTCGTTCCGGCCGATTTAGCCATAAAGATTAGGAAGAAGATGAAGAGAAGAGTTGAGATTCTTGAAATTGAAGAACTCGGCAACGTTGATAATGGCCATGTAGTAGAACAAATGCCTCCTGTCTTAGCACAGCCAGTTTACTAATTTTTTTGTTTTTAAATATGATTTAAATTGATGAGTTATATATAGCAAGAAGAACAAGTTTGAAGTTCTTATATAACTCAATGATAGCTATAGAGCATTTTCAAGATGTAGTGTTTAATGGTGAATTAGTGAACCATTTAACATTGTAGCATGTTTATGTATAGTTCTTTTTCCCTTATGCATGTAATGTAAGTAATAAAAATATACTCTTTCCGTCCAACTCGACTTGGCCTGCATTTTATTTCGAATTATCCCACTTGATTTGGCTTGTTTTTATAAATGAAATTAATTTTGCCTTGAAAAAATCCCCGAGTTTCGTAGGCCCTTCCATTTTAATCATAAACACACAACTTTTATAATAATCGCGTTGAAAAGAAGTAAGTCAATTGTAATAGAAAGGAGGAAGCAACATTTTATGCTACTTTAAAGGCTATATACAAGTATGTCTTAATTGCCCTTATGCATAGTTGTCAAAATATTGGGTTCGGGCGCGACCGAAAATCATCGGGCCCGAAATCATGAAAGCCCGATCCATTCGGAATTAGAATTCACAATGTAAAAGTTCATGGGCCATGTCCGGCCAAGCCCATGGGGATTTTGACAATTCTAGGGCCAAATTTTTAGACCCAAGCCCGCCTATAAACCGAGGGCGTTTTGGATATTTTTAACAATTCTATCATAATGTAATGTATAATTTTTTTTTTTATCATAAAAGGGAAAAATTTATATCACGAGGGGCAGCCGACACCAGGAGTGCCAGCAAAAAAGGAGCATTACAAATTTCTCCAGACATCAGACAAATTTTTCCTAGACCACTCAATATAGGTCCCATTACACTCTGTCTCTCCTCTAACCGCACACCAACTCCAAAAACGACATTTGATTTCCTCCTCCATGCATGTAAACCCCCAAGGCCAATTCTCGAAAAGAAATCTATTCCTCCACCGCCAGACCACCCACGTCACGTAAATCCACAACCCTGCTAATTTCCTCCTCACCTTCTTCCCATTCAAAAGATTTGAAAAGCAAGCGAGATGGTCCCCAATCTCCCGAGGGGCAGCCCAATCTACACCCACCCAGCTTACCACCCTCGCCCAAAGCTGCTTAACACGATCACAATGGATCATCAGGTGTCCCAACGTTTCGGTCTCTGAGTCGCAGCAGGGGTAGGCAATACCTTCATCATCTAAGATCTTCCTTCGGTATAGATTATCACAAGTCGGGAGTCGATCACGTAATGCCCTCCACGCCAACACCTACTGCTTGTACGGGGCAAAAGCTTTCCACAGGTATCGCAGCAAATCCTTCTTCATTGGATTCCGCTCAGGCTTCTCCATACTCCGCGCAATCAGGCTGTAAGCCTTCTTAACCGAGTAGGTGATTTCCTCACCCCATCTCCATTTGTCCGGCGCCTGATACTTGAGCTTGAGGCCCTCAAGCTCACTGTCCAGCCCTTCCACCACCACAATGTAACGTATAAAATATTTCCTTAAATTCTGTGAGTGGTTTTGAATAATTGTCAAATACATTCATCATTAGTTTTGAATCATGATCAGGGATAATACAGATGTATCTCATCAATTAAACTTACTTAATATTATAAAAAAACTTCGTTCATGTTATATATAGATTATAGACTATAGTACAATTGTATTTTGTATTTTATCCATATGATTTCCCAACTTTTACACATGATTTTCCAACATTTACACGAATTTTTAAATAGTACTCTATTGAAGATATTCAAGAAGAAAGATCGTACGGTGTGAATGTTTCGCACGAGCGCCATTAACATATTGTACTACTTTATATAGTTCCAAGAAAAAGTAAGAACTAGGAAAAGGGCTAGTGAACCGTATTAAATTATTAGTTGTATTATTTAAAAATAATTTTTTCTTCGGCTCCTATAATTTTTAACTTTTACACTAACTTTTGAATAGTACACTATTGAAGATATTCGAGAAAAAAGATCGTACGGTGCAGATGTCCACACGAGGCCCCCACAATCCCATCAACATATTGTACTACTTTCTATAAATTCAAGAAAAATAAGAATTAGGAAAAGGAGTACTGGAGTTGTGAATTTAAAGTGTTTCTCAAGGTAATCTGCAAATTGAATAATATTACCAGATATACTTTAAAAAATAAAAATAATAACATTAACACATAATTCAAAAGTTTGGGCTCATCACTAAATTACTCAAACTTTAGGGGCGAATTGAAATTCTCCCATTCTTTCCTCATTATATTTTATCATAAGATCTCTCTCAATCACAAATTCTTTGGCGATTTGTTTGCGAAATATTTGTATCAATAGATTTGGGCGAGCTTTTACCCTAACCCTAAATCTGCATATCTTCCGCAATCAAGGTTTCATTGCTTTACCTCAACCCTAATTCACTCGTTTAACCCTAATTCGCAGCGACTATGGCCGGCGATTCGATTGAGCCAACGCGCCGCAAGCACCACCGATCCTCCTCCACCGACGACGCGGAGGAGCGATCGAAGCGCCGCAAACATCGCCATCACCACCGGCATCGCCACCACCACCGCCACCCGAGCAGCAAGGATAAGGAGGAACCGACCGAGAGAGAGGAATTGGAGGGTGATAGAAGCGATGATGCCGAGCTCGAAGAGAGGAAATTGGAAAGTACTGCCGGCGACGAAGTTCCGGTGAAGCGTAAATCGGATTTATCAGAGGTGGATTATGAGATGGAGGAAGGGGAGATAGTGGAGGAGGATGGCTCGGTTGATTTTGTCAACGAGGATTCTGACAGGTCCAAGAAGAATTCGCAATCGGATGTTGAGTTTGGGGAAATTAAGACGAACGGATGTGATGATTTTAACATGGTGTGTTCAGATCCCCCTTGCTCTATCTCTACATATGTTTTTTCTTCATCGATTCTGGTATTCATTGCATCATGATTTCCTATAGGTTATTTCTCTATCTGTTGCATACTTTTTTTCACTTGTTGTGTTTTTTCCCAATTTGTGTGGCCAAGATTCCCAAAATTTTCTAGTTATTTGGAACCCGAGTATCATGAGCTCCTATGTTGGTTGCAACGAGTTTCTGATCGAATTTGTAGTGGTAGGAAGATGTTCTGCTTTAATGCAAATATTCTTGCTGCATTACATGGACCGGCAAATTTTATTCAAAAGGGAGCCTTGCACCTCGTAATTACATTTTGGTGTCAGGCAAAGTTCCCTTAGGCGTTTCCACTTTCCAGAAGACTGAAATGATGGCTTTGAATTGATTGTAAGACTTGGTTACATGTACAGAACTTAATTTGCAAGCATTGTTGGTTATGTATGATTTTGGCTTGTTGAGTAATCTTCCCTTCATATATTTCTTTTCAGGGAGTTAAGGAAGATAGTCTGGAAAGAGTTGATAAAAACTTACAGAAATTGGGGAAGGACAAAACAGATAGCAAAGAAAGTGGTGAGATAGATCAGGAGAGATTATCTAATTTTGTGGGTCTTGCAAATGGGGGTTATGAACATAAATATCAGGAAGTGGATAGTAAACATCTGTCTAGAGATGTTAAGCAGACTGGCAAGTTTGTTGATGAAGTTGATGGAACAAGTTTGAGGAAATATTCTTCTTTGGAGAAAGTGCTTGGGGCAGGATCCCACTCTCATGAAATTCACCTGAAAGAGAGATCATATAACCTATTGAAGTCACCTGAATTGTCTAGGGGAAGGTCCCGGTCTCGGTCCCGAAGTATTCTACGTGAAGCTTCCGTGGAGGACCCATACGGCAGGGAGAAGAAACATCGTAGTGTATCTGATGATGAACGAGCTGCTAGAGATGCCAAAGTGTACAGACACAGCAGTAGGGACGTAAGGGACAAAGAACGGGAGCGTAGTTCTAGCAGCAGATATACGGAGAGAGTAGACAGACATTATAGCAGGGATACTCGGGACACATACAGGGAGGGAAGCAGGGACAGGGATTGGGATCGAGATAGAATTAGAGACAAAGAAAGGAAGGAGGAGGACTTGGGTAGGGAAAGAGAAAGAAACAGACTTCGAGACAGATATCGAGGAGAGAGGGAGCATGAAAGAGACTGGGAAAGAGAGAGAGAAAGAGATAGGGGTAGTGGGAGGGACAGGGAAAGGGAGAGAGACAGGGATCGCGTTAGAGAAGACCAGATCAGGGATAGGGAGAGAGATAAACAAGGGGTTAGAGATAGCAGAAGGGCTAGAAGCAGAGATAATGATAGGGATAATGATATTGATCGATTAAGCAGACACCAGAAATATGGCCAGGGTGAAGATGCTCATAGAGATAGGGCTAATGAATCCAGGCACAGAAGAAACTATGAAGATTACCACCATACAGAGAACACAAGGAGATTTGATTTAGCAAATGAGAGATCGAAAGATAAACAGGGCAACGAGAAGTTAGAAAGGTATATACTTCTTTAAAAGAAATTAGTTGATTTTTTAGGACATTACCTTCTAAAATTGTTCATTTTTGTGCTTTGGGTGGTCACAGAGAAGATGACAGGCAAGAGGACTATCAAGAGAAGATCGCAGTGCAACTTGCTGAGCAGGAAGAGGACGATCTTGAGAGAATCAAGGAGGAAAGTAGGAGGCGTAGGCAAGCTATCCTTGAAAAGTACAAAAACAAACAGCAAAAACCTGAAACCCGATTACAAGGTATTGGCAATGATCTTACGTGCATCCTTATTCTTATTTGCTAAAGTTAGTATTTCTCTAGCTGTTTGGTAAATAATTGTGCTTGAGCTTTAATGGGAACAGCACTTCTTCAATATTATATCACTCTTATGGCATTTTCATAAGTTATCCGCCTAGTTCATCCTATCGTATGTATAATTACAAGATAAAGATGGATTTGTGAAATAAAGTATTTGCTAACATGTTATGGATAATAATCAAACTATTAATGTTTTTTTTTTCTTTATTTGTTGAAAATTTACTTCATTAACTTTCTGATGGTTTGTCATTTTATGAGTAGCATAGTCATTTCTCCTATATGGATCTTAGTATTTTGTTGGATGTTTGGTAATTCTTGCATTTGACGCGCCAGCAGTGGATGCAGTTGGAGAGTCTTCAGCACAAGTGGCATCTGCTGAAGTTCTACCGGAGAACTCTGACAATCAGGTTGAAGTAGCAGATGATTATGTACCTGAACCGTCCTTTGCTGTGGGGAAATCGCCTTCGCAAAATGGTCTTTCCACTGTTGAGATGCCCACTGGAACTGGTGGGCTAGGAGAGGGTACCCCCAAGGTATTTCTGTTGCTCTTGGTTCAAAGGTCATTAAATGGGTTTAGTGTCTTTGTATCATAAATGACACTTTTTGTTGGTTGTATGTAGTCTTTTTAATGTAATATCACTTCAAAAAATGATAGTTTCTGTGTGAAATTGTTGCAGAGTGAGAGATCAAATGATATGTTTCGTGATGATATATTTGGAGAATCACCCGCCGGAGTTCGTAAAACGGTTAGTCTTGGGTTTCTTTTTCTGTTGCTTGCTTTAGTTTTTTTGTTGAAATTATGTTGGTTATTTGGACCCCAGAGTCCGTTGAATCTTCCAATGTTGTAGTTCTTCTCTATTACGAGCCATTTTTGTTTCTTATTTTGGATCTGACATTTCTTCAGGGTAAAGGTGATGGTATTGCTGTTGAAAAGAGTGGACTAAATGACAATTGGGATGATGCCGAAGGTTACTATGGTATGTGCATTATGTTTGTGCTTTATCTCTCTATTGAGTTGTCTGTATCCATGTATTTATAGTGTTCCATGATATCATGTTTCTGGAGCTTTTGGCTTGGTTCATGCCTGTTGCCTGGTAAAATATATTTTCTTGGTAACTTGAAAGATTAAATGCGGGGAAATTGGACCTTTCGGTGGATCTGGGGTTGGTGTAAGTGTCGTATGGGAATTGATTTAGATAGTGCCAAACGCCATGGGGTATATGCCTATTTGTCTTCGTGTATCACTGTTTATGAAAGCGTAACTCTTCAGTTGACCTCTCTCATTATGTTTCTGTCAACCAGGCTACCGTTTTGGGGAAGTACTTGATGGCCGTTATGAGATAATAGCTGCCCATGGAAAAGGTGTATTTTCAACAGTTGTTCGAGCGAAGGATCTAAAGGGTAAGCCTGGTGAGGCTGAAGAAGTAGCAATCAAAATTATACGTAATAATGAAACAATGTGAGTTTCATTTTTTCTTTTTGTTAAGGTTTAAATGATTTTGATCATTGCAAGTACTGGGCCAACCATCTTAACATTATTGTGTTGTCTTCAAATAGGTATAAGGCAGGTATGGAAGAGTTGGTCATTCTAAAGAAGTTAGTTGGTGCGGACCCTGAGAGCAAGCGCCATTGTGTTCGTTTTCTTTCTACCTTCAAGTACCGGAACCATCTATGCTTAGTTTTTGAATCACTTCATATGAATTTACGAGAAGTTCTGAAGAAATTTGGTCGTAATATTGGTCTGAAGCTTACAGCTGTGAGGGCATATGCTAAGCAACTATTCATAGCATTGAAACATCTGAAAAATTGTGGTGTTCTTCATTGTGATATCAAACCAGATAATATGTTGGTAAGCCCGCAGCATGCTCTTCTTTTTTCTCATTATTTTTAGCTCTATTCTATACTATTTTGAAATTCTTTAGTGATTAGCGCACATTTCTTTCTCTAGGTGAATGAAGCGAAAAATGTACTGAAGCTTTGTGACTTTGGTAATGCCATGTTTGCTGGTAAAAATGAAATCACACCCTATCTCGTTAGCCGTTTCTACCGGGCTCCTGAGATAAGTAAGTATTACACTATTTGCAATGTATTTGATTAATCGAGTTTGTATTGAGCTTCTTTATTTCTCTTTGTCTTCAGTTCTAGGACTATCATATGACCATCCTATGGATATTTGGTCAGTTGGTTGCTGTTTGTTTGAACTTTACACTGGGAAGGTGCTATTTCCTGGTGCTACTAACAATGACATGCTTCGGCTTCATATGGAATTGAAAGGTCCTTTCCCGAAAAAGATGCTCCGTAAGGTAAGTATGAAGTTTGATTGTTTGTACTGGAACAAGTAATGCCCCTTAAAGTTTTGGATTGCCACTTGATGGTCATGAGTGCTTTCTTGCTGCATTGTTGCAGGGTGGATTTACTGATCAACACTTCGATCAAGACTTAAATTTTCTTGCAACAGATGAGGATCCAGTCTCAAAAAAGGTTGGTATGCTAATCTTGAATAGCTTTGCTATATCTTTCATGTTGGTTGTAATGGATCTGTGCTTTTGTTGAAATTTTACTTTGTTTTCGCAGCCTATTAGGAGATTGATTGTGAATATCAAGCCAAAAGACTTTAGCACATTAATTTCAGGATCTTCTGGTGAGGATCCGAAAATGGTTGCTAACTTTAGGGATCTCATGGAAAAGATATTTGTCTTGGATCCAGATAAGAGGTTGACCGTATCACAGGCCTTGGGCCATCCTTTCATCACGGGCAAGTGAACCATGATGCTGATTTCTGACTACAGAACTGCTGTTGCATTAGATACATATGCATTTTGGTCTCGTCTCAATACTGAATTATCTAATTGGACATTTATCTGTCTTTGTGTTCTGTCTGGGAGCAAGAATTCAGGAGACAGTGAATGGGGCATGGTTGAAGTTCTTAGAGATGACCTTGTGGAAGGCAGTTATCGTGGAGTTCTTTCCATGGATTGTTTTCTGTTTCTATTGTAAGAAACTCACTGAAGGCGTTTCCTTTGTTTGTACTAATTCTTAATGATGACAATCAAGAAAGCTTTACAAATAATTGTTTTTCAATGATTCTGGTTTACTCTTACTCTGGATCTGGTATTATCAGTTACATTGGAGGCATTAGATTCCTCAGTATAGAGATCAGGATACCATTGCCTCCACCTATACATATGTATATATATGATGTGCTTTTTAGATGTTCTTTTTTGGAATTTTATCTCGAGAGTTGGTATAGACTTTTCATATCCATTTTATGATACCATATGCTTCCTACCAATTTAAACAATAACCCAGGTGGTTTGCTTCTTGTTGTTCTAGATTATTCTTTGTTTTGTTTTGTTCCTATAATAATCTACTATAGACCTTTTGGTTCTGGAGAGTCTAATATAATCTTTCATTCAGGACTCTTCTTATGCTTTGAGGAAACTGTTCAGTGGTTTAGATGATTAAAGGCACTCTGGAGAAGGTACCTTGGTTTGTCTCTTAGGAGTTTATGTGGTGCCTTTGAGAAACTAACCCATATGAATGTGAAATTACTTATAATATTTTAATTATTCTCATTGGTTTGGATAGTTCCCATTTTATGATAACTGGAGTTCTTGAGTGGTAAATTTGACAATCGTTGCTCATATATGTTTAAAATGTGTCACAACTGTAAGGTATTGCATACAAGAAAACCATATTTACCATCTCTGTGACTTGTCTATTAGCGTCTGGAAGTTCTGATGAACTCTTTCTAGTAGTACATTCTTCGTTGGTCTATTGTGCTTTTTGTTGCACCATATGTGCCTCGAATTAAGATTGTGGATGTCCTCTTTTGTCGCTTCTGCTTTAGAACTTTTAAAATTATGTACCTTGAGGTTGACATATATCTGATCCATGGTTTGGTTGTTCTGGAGGACTTAATGCCCGGAGATGTTTGGATGCTGCTTTGAAGTATGAAATCATTCGAGTAAGTTATCCCAGTTTAATTTTTCTGTTCTATTCTTAAATTTTTTATCTTTCCTTCCTTTCTTTTGGGGTGGGGGGTTGGATATTAATGTACCAATCATTGTGATTCCGATTATGACCTGCATCTGTTGTGTTTGTAGGGTTGAGCATCTCCCTCGACACTGGTGAGTGCCCCATACTATATGTTGCTTATTGTTTTTGGTCTCTTTTCTTTGCTGACAGTCAGGTTTTGTGCTAAGATGTCCCTGGCTTCATATTCATCTATTTATCTTGATTTCTTTCAAATGCATTTTCATGCAGTTCTTGATTTTATTCCTTGAAAATTAAGAAAGGCGTGATATCTCAATTTGACCAAACTACCTTGATGTTATCAGTCATTAGTAAATCTTGGTAGGGTAGACAGTTCAAACTCTCATCTACCGGACTAAGGAATATTAGATCATCTGGACTAGAATCATATTAACGATTAGTCAGGCTTATAATCAATTTCTTAGTGTGTGCAAACCATCATCCGTCACTGGTATCTTGTCGGGATTTTTCTTTTCAATGAAAATATATACATGTATCATCTAAATAATGATGCTAAGGCATAATTCTAAAATACTGGTAGGAATTTTAACTCCCAATCTCCAAAATTCAATTTTAACTGCCACTTTCTGGAGAGGCTGCATCCTCTTGTTCCATGATGGATCCACAAATGGAGAGGATAAATCTGTCTGTTGAAGCAGTGATTCCATCTCTTTTTATATTGATTAACATGCTACAACATGCCTAAATGAATGAGATATAAGTTCCATTTTGCATATTTGACTTGTTCCATGTGTTACTCGTTTTATTTCTCCCATCTGCATAATTTCTCTGCTGTCGTTGAGACCGATGCAAGCTCTCTTATATAGTTGGTGGCTGACTGATAAACGTATTCGATACAAGAGTACCCATATTGGTTTCCAGTTGATTACTTGTGTGCACACAGATGCATACATATTTTCTGCTGTTAACCTGACATTATGAAGTCGATCTAACATTCGATTCTTGTCGGAGCCTTGGAGATCTTAGGATTTGATAGGTGCTGGGTTTTGGTTAGGGTGATTGTTTTCATTGTGACATGACTGCTCGACTACTTCAAATATAAGGGAATTTTGTTACTTGAGTACCTGTATGTTTGTGGTCTCGTATTTTTTAGGCTCCGTCTGTTTCGAACCCTGGAAGCATTCGTGTTTTGTACTCAGCATAAACCGAGATTGAACTAATTGAAATACCTTTGTTCTATACGATTAAGAAATCTTGTAATTGGTCTCACACTATTTGGATTTCCTTTCCTAATATCAAATATTTTCGATAGATGCCTATCAATGTAACGATCTGTCTTAAAGAATTGTGGAGCCGTGTAAGTTCGTGGATGCGTTATTGAAAAAATGATCAAATTGTAAAGAGTTTAAAGTGGGACGGAGAGTATATTCAGAAACTAAGGTGCAAAAAAGGTGTAGTTATATTGAAACATAAATATACAAAATAAGGCATCGTTAAAATCAAATTGAAAATGCGTCGAGGCATGGATAAATTTATATAGGAAAATTCGTTATGCGTATGGTCGTTTATTTTTTCACTTTTTTAAAAATCTTTAATAACCAATAGGAATCCGGATTCCAAACTTTTTGAAAAAATAGTTACTTTAGCTATGTTTAAGTACTTAATATACAATATTTTTAAAAATATAAAAGGTTAATTCTAATTTAAATAAAATAATTTTTTATTCACTTTGTGATATCTTACAACCTGTTAGAAATTTCATCGTACGTCCACTAGTTAATTTATCGTGCCACAAATATTCCCGTTACGTATTGTGTTTTTAGCTAGTGACTCGTAAGCTTTGCAAATTGGAGAAACAATTAAAGAGTGAGGCTTATATCAGAGAAACAAATAATCAAGGAAATTAGGATATCTCTCTCAATTAATCAAATACGACATTTATATACTTGTTCAGGATTACAGCGATCGAGTAGTCACAAATTGTGATTTTGTTAAGTATTTCACTTTCAGCTCGCAAAAATGGTTACATCACTGATTGTGAAGAAAGTCTACAGCAAGAAGAGGAAAACATTATAACTGCAAATGTTATAAATCAATCTACTTGAAAAATGACGTGCAAGAAAAATTTCAGAACTGTAGATGCTCAAATTTTCAAAATCAAATTTCATCAGAAGAAATACTAAATATACACAATTCGTATAAAACCAATCTATATTCATCAAAATAGATGCTTATACATATTCACATATGATTGAGGACTATCAATACTCGACTTCAAATCTAAACATCCAAAAGATTCCTTACCGTCGTCAAAGATCGATTTTGGGAGATGCAAAGTTGTTTCCGAAGATACTGAACTGTGCTCTGCAAGTACGCAAGAAATTGAAGTACAAACTGAAACACATCCATATTTCATAAAATAGATACTTATATAGTTATATATGATTGATGGCGCGATTAACATCCCAAATTCATTACCTTAGCGAGGAAACGATTAAGGGCGATGCATAGTTACTGCCACTGGTAGGGCTCTCATGGATAAAAGTTCATCTTTATAAACAGTAGAGAAAGGGTATACATTAAAACAAGACAAAGGCAACGTAAATAGAAGGAAACAGCAGCTCTCATATCTCACAGGTGCAATCAAGAATCACATTGCCCTTGTACTGTTGGATTTCCTACTCCTCGAGTGCTCATTTACATCTGGCCCGCTTGTTTGCACCGGGCATCAGGTCATCGAACGACTGTAAGCTGACTCCACAATCCTCGTCGTATTCCAGACCAAGCTCCTCCTTTTGAAGTAAGAAAAAATGTGGTAAAGGTGGATGCAACAGGGATGAAACACAACAGATATGAATCGAATTAGCAAATTACCTTAAATTCGTTGAGGTTCTTGGGAGAGTTCTCTGTGATGGCGCTCCATACATCCCTGAACATTCTCTTGCGTTTTCTCCACTGATTCATCATATCAGTAAACATCTTTGCCACGGCCTGCCTCTGCTCTGGACTCACTAGAGTGACTCCTTGCCTCAGCTTAGTCAACTTATCCTCCATCTGCTTAACCTGCATATATCTACAGCTTCGTAAATAGTACATACGTGCTAAATGCTTGTTAACACGTCTGACTTACCTCGTTTCCCAATTGGATTTGCCTGGCTTGTATCTGGTCGAGTGTCAAATTTGATTGCAGTGCCTTAATTTCTGCCATTATCGGTACAAGCAGACCATATTAGAGCATTCTCGGATTAAATGTGGAATCCAAATTCACTCTGAACTCTCAGTTAGTAACCTTGATTCTACTTGATTAGACTAGTGATTTAAACACTCAAACTACAATAGTTCAAAATGAAACAGAACTATGAAAGGGGAATTCCATCATACCTGCTTCAACCTGAGAAATGGATTTCTTTCTTTCAGCGAGCTGTTCTTGGAGTTTCGAATTTTGCTCTTTCATTTGATTGAGCTCTTCACTGTTTGGGATGTCGAACTGATCTTGCCTAGCCAGGTATATTTTCTGCTTGCCATACTCCTTGAATGATATTTTCCCACCATCTGCAAGGCTATCCAATGCTTTTTGTATGGCGGCCTTCTTGAGATTGAACTTTTGCAAAGAATCGGCCACATTTTGTGAATTCAATGGCCTGTTTTGCTGCACAGAAACAGAATTGCCGTGGCATTAATTTACTACACAATATGAATTATAAAGAGAAGATACTAGAAATGAACAAAACATGAGAGATGCTTCTGGGGAAACAAACCAGCTCATACACTTCTCAAGCAAAAACATTATAATTTTCACAATAGTTTTAAATCGGAAGTTCAAATGCACAAATTCACTGTTATAAGCATAAACGGGCCAAAACTCAGAAATTCCCCAGCAAATCAATTAACCGGAAAATCAATTGAGCTAAATCAACAATTAAATTGCTCGAAACCTAGAACACGAAGCAATTTAGATACAATCAAACGCTAATCGCCGCACAGAGAAGGAGAAACATGAAATCAGCAGAATAAACGAAATCGCAGCAGAAAATAGTAAGGAAATGGAGGAAAACTCACCTCATTCACGAAGTTGAGGACGATCGCTGGAATTGACAAAATGAAACAGATCAATCGAGTAATTAATTAGAGAAAATAGATAGGATTTGATTTTTCCTCATAAATAAAACCGTTTCCATATAATTACCTTCAGCACTATCCGGTTTGGGAGCCATGGATCTGAGAGCTCGAAGAGAGCGGGAAAAAACTTCTCGAAAACAAACTTGCTTCACACGATAGAAAATTACCGCCACTGCAAACGACGACGTATTAATACCCTCGCAAATGGGCTTAAAAGCCCAATCGCGACGCAGCGATTTTAGTTGAAACTGTACGAACCGGAGGGGAGGTAACTGTAGGCAGATAAACATTTAAACGACTAGCAGCTTGCCACGTCGGCATTATTCTGTAACAGTCTCACCACTCCTAACTCGTGACTCGATAATTTTCCGGCGGCGAATACGAAAACTTAACCACCGTTAGTGGCGGCGGAGCGAAGACCTACGGAGATGCAATCCTCCACGGCGCCGGCGACATTATGTACCGCCGTTTCTCCGCCGTCAATGAGCTGTGGATCGTTCAGACGTTCGCGAATTGTCAATTTTGGAGCTCCTGTTTTGGTTTCTCGCGTCGCTTTCAACAGCGACGAGCGGAGGAGACGTCATTGTTTGTCTGTTCCTAATAGATTCCCTCGGTGGTTGAATTCGCGTCAAAAAATGATTTCCAGTACAATTGCCGCCGCCGGCGGTAGCGGCGGCGGCGGCGGATCGGTGTCCGAGATGAACGACGACGTCAGGAAGTTACTGCGAGTTTCTCTCTGGATAGCTGAGGCTGTTTATATCGTTTGGCTCTTCTTACTTCCATTTGCTCCTGTGAGTATCGTTTTTTCATTTTTATTTAATTTTTTACTGGTTAATTGTGAATCTCTGATGAAGCATATCTGCATATGTAGCTGCTAAATGCTGAATTTTAGGGATTAGGTTTTGATTCATTTGCATTTGATTGACTGCACCTCTATTTCCACAGAAGCTCTATTATGGATCAAGTCTTTCATGCTCTTCTGTTTGATTGTATTTGTAAAATTTCATCAATGTTTAAGATGAATGTAATGCCACTTCTAATTGAATTGGAATTTTACTGCTGATTTTCATATTTTTTTGCACACTATGTAGGGGGATCCTGTCTGGGCAATCAGTTCAGAGACAATCAATTCTCTGATAGGCCTTTCTCTCAATTTCTTCTTCATTGTGCCTTTGGCAAACTTAGGTATTACTTTCTTCAGTTGCATCGTCACATCTTCCATGAATATGCTACTTATCCTCAAATTTGCTGCTACATGAATGTCATAGCACTACTAGATATCAATTTGCTGCTCTTTTATGTCTGATTGCAAGTATCTTGATCATATGTGAGATTGTGCTTTGGCAGAGCAGTCGGTATTCATCTAATCGAGGCTCCAGTTCTACATCCAGTAAGTTTCACTTCTATAGCCAACTTTGAGGGCTTCATTCTGTATCAAACTTCAGTTTAACACCCTATTTTACTTAGATGTCTGAAGGATTGTTCAACTTTGTTATTGCGTGGACGTTGCTGTTTGCTCCTGTGCTGTACACCGATAAACTGAGAGACAGATTCAAGGGATCGATTGATGTGTTATGGGGGTTCCAGACATTACTCACAAACAGTATGTTTCTCACCTCGTATAGTCGTAATTGAAATGCAGTTGATGCTTGATCATACGCATTGCAAGATGCACACATTTTGATATTGCTTTGCCAACTTTGCTTTCATGCTACTACCCTTTTAGATGCTCATCTCATTGCAAATTCTTCAGTTGAAGGATTATGATTGGTAGTTTCATTTGGCTGCAGCATTCTTGATTCCTTACATGGCTATACGACTGAACGAAGCTGAGGAGGACTACACTCCGAGAGAGACCTCTGAACTTGGTTCCATCATGACAAACGGAGCACCCGTTGTTGGACTCACCGGTGGGCTCGTGTGTTTGCTGTCGATAATTTGGGCCTTGTATGGTCGAGGAGATGGCAACTTTGGCGATATACAAGAAAGATGTGAGTTTCTGACAAGTTATCTAGGATCTGAACGGCTCGCCTACGCCTTCATCTGGGATATCTGCTTGTACACAGTTTTCCAGCCTTGGTTGATAGGAGACAACCTCCAAAACATCCGACAAGACAAAATCGCTTCGGTTAATCTTCTCAGATTCATCCCGGCGGTTGGCCTAATTGCGTATTGCCTCTGTTTAGACACTTCCCAAGACAAATAGCCTATAGTTATTTAACAGATTCTTGCTTTAGCTCTGAGACTGACTTCATTCTTGAAGGTGTTGATGTATCTTGCTAAGTTTGTAATAAACAGAGCCCTTTCTGATGAGAATCAAGCAGCAAAAATTACAGCAGAAAGTTGAAACATTACAATATGAAATGCAGTTACATCACAAATTCAGGAGAGGTTGCCACCACTCTGTTGCCAGAGGTTGATGATGTCTGTGGCCTGATTGAGAAGAATGATCATCTTCTTCTGAGTGATCCATGGCTTGCTCTCGAGCGTCGCCTTGAGCTCTTCCCACGCATCCTTCCTGGGCCAGAAGAAGTAAGGGCTGAGCGGCACGGTGCCGTGCCCCGGTATGCTCTGATCCAGCCCCAGCCCGATGTTCTTCTCCATCCATATGAACTTCAACACAAGACGCGGCCGCCCCACCACCGGCTTCACTGCTGCTGCAGCTTCCTGGTTTGTATCCAAAACACACACTCACTATGTGCAATTCGTTCATAATTGGGGCGTTTACTTTGTGTGATAGGTTAGACAGATGAAATTATATTATGAAACACACACTCACTGGTTTGTACCCAAAACACACACTCACTATGTGCATTTCACTCATAATTGGGGCGTTTACTTCGTGTGATAGCTTGGATAGATAAAAATAATAATCCCTCTGTCCCGTTATTAATGACTCCTATTTCCTTTTGATCCGTCCCGCTATTTTCATTCCAAAAAAGGAAGTCTTTCCCCTTGAAATGTTAGTCTACCTTTCATCACTTTACACACAAAAATATCAGCTTCTTAATCTACATTTAGAAATGAAATTGCCATCAGTAGCATAGCGGGGATTACTTCAATTACTCAATCCTATGTTTTATTAGTCTATTTTATCGCTAGAAGTAAACGCTTCCTAAATGTAATAGTATAAATGTACGCATTTGATGGATTCTGATTTTGGTCAATAGATGAGGCATTTAGCTATTTGTAATTGTGGATAATGAGAAATAATAAAGCAATGTGGCTATGACTTTATCTATGCAGGAGATAGTGAAAACTGATTGAGCAAAACCTGAGGTGGCGGAACGAGCTCGGCGTCTGAGGTGTCGGCGGCCGGAGCTACTTCTGCGGCGGCGACGGCGGCGGCGGGGAGCCTTTGCGGTCTGGATTTGAGGTGAAAAGAGCGCAAATGTGGGTTCAAAGAAAATGAGGTTTTTGTGGGTGCGGAGATGTTCTTGAAAACTGAGGAAGGGCTGCTTGTTGTTAGAGTTCCCTTTATGCTTGGTTGAATTGACATGGATAACATCTTCTGCTATTCTGCAAATCCAGATAGAGAGAGAGAAGAGACGAGAAAGAGAAAGAGAGAGATGATTTCTGGTGGGATAAGGTAACAAAAAATCTAGAAGAGAATGAAGATTTGGCCATGGACCTCAAGAAAATGAGGTGGGCTGTTTTTCTCATTTGGGCTTTTTATAGGATTATTAATTGGTTTAAGCCCAATGAGGCTGGAAAATGGGAAATATTTGCGATTTGTGTTTTCTTTTCTTTTTCCTATGTTTATTTCGATGTTCATTTATAATAAGCAAATACTCTCGTCCCATAAAAATATACTCATTTTCACTTTCCATTCGTTGAATAAAAATATACCTATTTCTTTCTTTTGTGTTTTGCATAGTACGGCACTACAAATTTTTACAATAATATATACGCACTATCACAATTTATATATAATCACTTTACATAATACAATAATAATAATAATAATAATAATAATAATAATTCTAAAATGAAATCCTTTCTCCACTCACAATATAAACAATAATAAAGTGTGTGTTTAATTCATTTTTTGTGTGTGTGTTGGTCTAGTGGTAGGAGGTTAATGCCCGAGGCCAAAGGTCTCGAGTTCGAGTCATCCGTGACACAACTTTCAAATTTCTGTACTAATTTATAAAAAATAAATAAATAAATAAATAAATAAAGTGTGTGTGTGTGTGTTGGTCAAGTATAGGAGGTTAATGTCCGACGCCAATAATTTATGCATTAAATTTATCCCAAAAAATAAAATAAAGTGGGGCAAAATGTTTCGGGTTCGAATTTTTCGTAAGGCGACTTTTTAAATTTTTGCATCAAATTTATAAAAAGAAGTGCCCAAATAAATAGGTAGGATGAATGGAGGAGTATCATTATCATCATCAAAATTTAAACAATTAAGGTGACAAGATGTTAGGCCAGCAATTTAATAATCAAATAAGAGGATGTCACTCTAAAATAATCAACAGAATGAAATTAGTCAAATACAATTCATGGCTTTCCATGATGATGGCATATCACGATATTCACAATCCTAATACTTAGTACTACTATGATTGCCGATTATAATTAATTTTCTTTTTGAGACCTTTATAAGTCCATTATAATATTGATAGGACAAGTGATGTAGCCCCACATAAATGGATTGAAAAGAATATGCATCTCTTTTTCGTGCTCGACCCGATGTCGCATTTGCAAAGCGACAAATGGCCCTAAGACCTACCAAAGAGATAGTAAAATATACAACACTCAAATTAAATCTTTCAATAATATATAATATAAAATAAAAATCTTCTCCATTCTCGAAATATAAATCAATCCAGTTCATAAATTTTTATTGATGAATGATCAAGATTGATTTTACAAATGAAATGTACTTTCTTCAGCATTACGATAATGACTTTTTCTATGTAATGGAGTAAATAATATTTTTATTTATTCTAATATTTTTAATGCATAGAATAATATTTTTATTAGTATTATAGTTATGATGGGTTCTAGTTTTTAGGATGTACATCTCGTTGAAACCCCCTTCCCATTCTAAAATTAGAAACCATCACAATTGTAATAACTAGTAAAATATTATTTTATCTTATAAAATTATTAGAATAAATAAAAGCATTACTTATTACATAGAAAAATAATAGTACAAACGAAATCATTATCTTATATATACGAAAATATATTTGATTTGAAAAATCAATCTCGATGGTTCATTAACAAACATCAACAGATTGAATTGAAATATTTTTACTGGAGAAAAGGTATAATACATACAAGGCATTATCTTATGTATGATGCTCATTGACATCTGTAATTTGCAAGGAAAACGACCAAAAAGTGCAGAAATATCTAATTATCGCTTTCCAAATTCATGAGAAGCCAAGAAAAATACGATATCTCTAGATTTTTGCGTTTTCGATTCGAAAGGCCATATCATATCTGAATAATTCATGTAAATGGATAATTCAATCAAACGTGAAAGTTCCTAATTGGGTGGACAAGAAAAAAAATACAAAAAAAGGTGAATGAGACTTTTTTAGCATTTCACAATTATTCAAACAAGCTGATATGATTTTGCGGTTGATTTTGCAACAAAATTGAGACCAAAGATTTTTCTTACACTTCAATTCAAAGTAGATTTTTTCCAACATATTTCCAATCATTTTTTTTTTTAGGGAACATATTTCCAATCATATTAAACTCTGCTTTATGGGTTTTGTAGTTTGCAGTCGACACAAACTGTCCTTTTTTTTTCGAAATCAATTAATTTGTCAACAGCAAGTATCAAATCCGATACTGTGAAAAGAGCAGTGCTATTTGGACATAGTATGTCCGGCCATATAATGAGTTTTTTTGTAAATCGGATCGATTTAGTTTAGAATCGATTTATTTATGAAAAGAAAGATATTATTCCTAAAATATCTTTTATATAAATTTGTTTTTCATTATTTTATTTATTTTAAAAAAATAAAATAATATCTAATATAGTATTAAAACCATTCAAGGGATTAATTACATAAAGAAATTCAAATTTAAAATTTTTAATTTCAATTTGAAACCAAATTATAAATGTGGAAAAGGGTAAAATATCAATATGAGTAGTACACTATTTTTTGAACTTAAATTACAAATAATTTATTAATATTATGCATTAAAATAGCCTTGTATGACTGCCATACTATGTCCGAATAGATTTATTGCTGTGGAAAATTAATACATAGAGTTAAAGTTTCTTGACACGTGTTTGCGTCATGTTAAAAAAATTAAATGAAAATCAGAACTTGATTTGGTTAGTGATAGCAAAATTTGTGGAAGTTCAAACTATGAGACAAGAATTTGATACTAGCAAAATTGTCAGCATTAATTATTGTTTAATTTTGACCAAAATATTATTTTATTTACAATGTACGACTTGTAAAATATTAATTCTTGATTTTTCCAACATCCTTCAATCATATTACTATTCTGCTCATGTGTTTTGTAGTTTGTACTAGTTTGCAATCGATGGTTTACAAACTTTCCTCTTTCTTTCTTTTTTTTTTTTTTTGAATCAATTAATTTGCGAAAATCCAATACAGTGAAAAATTAATACATAGGGTTCAAGTTTCTCGACACGTTTTTGCGTCATGTTAAAAAAAATAAAACTCAGAACTTTATTTGGTTTGTGATAGCAAAATTTGTGGAAGTTCAAACTATGAAACAAGAATTTGATCTGACCAAAATTGTCAGCATTATTGTTGAATTTCGACCAAATTGTTATTTTATTTATTTACAATGTATAAATTGATTTGGTTAATAGTAATTCTTGATTTCTTCTAAGTCTTTGATGAAAAAGCACCACATATAATCCCACGCCTAAGCTATGTCAAAGTTACATAACTCCCTATTTATTGATGTTGTTTTCTCCTCAATAATGCATTAATACTAAAAACATCTGAAATATAACATCTGCAAAAAAAAAATGAGCAAAGAGAGATTGCTTTCCTTTGGCAACCTAGAGGGCATTGATGATGAATCAAACAGCTCGTGCTTCGCCTCGTCGCGAAGGAGAATCGAGCAGCTCGTGCGCGATGCTCGTGACTTTGCGACGAGGGCGTTGGAAATGGGAAGAAAGGATCCAAGAAAAGTGGTGTATGCTCTCAAAATGGGTTTTGCGTTGGCCCTTGTTTCTCTCCTCATATTTTGGGATTTGCCTATTGAAGATGTTTCACAGTATTCAATTTGGGCTATCCTAACTGTCATTGTCATGTTTGAGTTCAGCATAGGTAAGGCCGTTGATCACTTCCCGTTTCTTGAAATAATCGAGCTAACGTGGTGGTTGTTTGCAGGGGCGACGTTCATCAAGGGATTCAACCGCGGATTAGGCACGTTTTTCGCGGGGATGCTCGCCTTCCTCTTTGCAGGGCTGTCTATCTTGGCTGGGCCGTCGGAGAAGATTGTGATCGTTGTTAGTTTCTTCATCACTGGTGTGTTCCAAGAAATGAGACTATTTTGCATCAAGATTTGATTTTTATTGCTAAATGAAGTTGAATTGATATATTGTTGTTAGTGTTAAAAGAAATGTGACTATAATGCATCAAGATTCCATTTTTATGCTAATTGAAGTTGAATAGATTGTTGTTAGCTCCTACATAAGTGGAATGTTCCAAGAAATGAGACTATAATGCATCAAGGTTTCATTTTTATGCTAAATGAAGATGGATAGATTGTTGTTAGTTTCTTCATCACTGTGTGTGTTCCAAGAAATGAGACTATAATGCATCAAGATTCCATTTTTATTGCTAAATGAAGTTGAATAGAATGTTGTTATCTTCTTCATCATTGTTGTGTCCCAAGAAATGAGGCTATAATGCATCAAGATCTCATTTTTATGCTAAATGAAGAATAATAGATTGTGAGACTAGTTTCGATCATGTTTTGCAGGCTATTGCGCGTCGTATTTGAGGCTCTACCCGACGATGGCGCCATACGACTACGGATACCGCGTCTTCGTGCTCACATTCTGCATACTAATGGTGGCTGGGAACAGAAATGGTGGCTATGTGGTGGCCATTCTCACTAGATTGGTGATGATTGCTCTTGGTGCCTGCATTTGCTTCGTCATCAACATCTGCGTTTTCCCGATCTGGTCCGGTGACGACCTGCATCGCCTCGTGGTGAACAACTTCAGAGAGCTTGCCACATCTTTGGAAGGTCTAATTCACCACCAAAAACTCATTCTTTCTTTCCCACCAAAAACTTCACTTTGTTTCAAACTGTTTGATTAGGTTGTGTGGATGGCTACTTGAAGTGTGTCAACTACGAGCGAACGAGCAGCCGGTTTTTGGCCCCGGCCTCGAGTGATCAGACCTATCTTGGCTACAAAAAAGTCATAGAATCTGCAAGCAGAGAGCAAACATTGGTAAAGAAAGCTCATTTCACCAAGACTTTTACTCTATTGTTGTTGGTTTCTTCATCACTGATGTGTTCCAAGAAATGAGGCTATAATGCATCAAGATTTCATTTTTATGCTAAATGAAGTTGAATAGATTGTTGTTAGTTTTCTCATCACTGGTGTGTTCCAAGAAATGATACTATAATGCATCAAGATTTCATTTTTATGCTTCATCACTGTTAGTTATATATAACTAACTCCAAAACATGACTATGTGCAGTTGGGATTTGCTGTGTGGGAGCCGCCTCACGGGCGCTACCGGAAGCTTCACTACCCGTGGGCGACGTATGTGAAGGCGAGCAACGCCGTGAGGCACTGTGCCTACACTGTGATGGCCCTCCATGGCTCCATCATGTCTGAAATTCAGGTTGAATTTGATCACATTTTTCAACATTTGTCATATTTTCTTCCCTTTTAACCTAATCAAGAATGTGGGGTGGTGAAAAAAAAAGGCGCCACCGGAGAAGAGGAGGGTGTTTCGTAGCCAGCTGCATAAGGTGAGCGCGGAGGGGGCAAGGGTCCTCCGCGAGCTAGGTGGGAAGATAGAGACGATGGAGAAGCTAGGAACATTCAAGAACATTCTAGACCAAGTGCACGAGGCAGCCGAGCTGCTGCAGAAGAGGGTGGATCAGAGATCGTTCCTCCTCATCAACTCCGATAGCTGGGGGATCGATGCAAGCCTCGTTAAGAAGAATCTTGATGGTGATGGTGATGGCGATTTTGATGGCGATGGCGATGATCTCCCGTTGCATCTAGGGCTAAAGTCCTTGAGTGAAACCTCCATTTACGCGACGGGCTCGCCTAAGGAGAGTGTGAGGAGGCTCGTGCCATGGCCCTCCACGTTCAGCTTCGAAGGGGGCGACGGGGTGAAGACGTACGAGAGTGCGAGCGCGTTGTCGCTCGCCACGTTTGCCTCGTTGCTGATCGAGTTCGCGGCGAGGCTGCAGATTGTGGTGGATTGCTTTGAGGAGCTCAGTGAGGAGGCTGGATTTAGGGATCCTAATGTGATTGTGTTGACAGAATGTGGGGGATTTTGGACAAGGCTAGTGAGGAGTTTGAGGTTCAAGAAGTGATTGATTTTTAAAAGTTGAGGTTCAAAGATTTGATCTTTGAATAAAGTATGGTGTGTTGGAGTAGGATTTGGATTTAATTTGTGATGAATCAAGCAATTCATGTTACTATTTGGAGCAGTAGATGTCAATAATTTGAGTTGCTCATTGTCTGTGGATTGCCATGAAGAAAGATGTGTATATTTTGTCACTTGTAATGAATAATGAAATAACTAGAGAAATAATTTAGGATTTGTTTGTGTAAATTTATTTCTCGAGTAGAAGTATAAGTATCTTCATTTCTCCTCTAAAATAACGATTTTATAAAAAAAAATCGTCCAATTCCAATATTTAAATATGTCTAATGTGGAGCATTTTATGTACCTATTGTTGGGCTAGGCCCGATAAGGTTTATCATAAAATAAAGGCTTGTAAGCCCATAAGTTTATTTGACCCGCTTATGGCCCAAGTTTACACTAAAATATTTATGAATTTCCTCAAGTGTGATTATCGGCCAAATTTGCCCTCCTAATTTAAATTTAATCTTTTATCAATAAATATGATTTGCATATGTACAATTAAAAGACACTCTCATATGGTTATTATAGTATCATTATATCTCAAAAGGCTCTCTTTCATTTCCCCATCATCATCCTCCATTTAAATTCAAATAATATTTCTACTAATTAGCAAATTCTCAATTCGATTTCCTCCCACAAAATATAAATCTGGTGATGAGGTTCCAAATCTTCTCTATAATAGGATTTGGGGGCAAGCCCTCCAAATCATCATCTCATTATCCCCTACTTTGACACATCAGCTTTTCCTTAATTACCACCCTAATACAACTCAAATTACAACCCACCATAAAGCCCACCATAAAATCCATAATTCCATATTCATGAAGCCCATAATGAAACCCATAAG
>JAYJMF010000028.1:2456621-2469620 GCA_036873715.1 Salvia sclarea
AGTTACTATAAATAGCTTGATAGTTTTGGCGGGAAAACATTTTAGGAAATGGTTTCACTTTTATATATGTATAGATTACATGTCGTAACATAAATTTCTAGCTCTATGGCATTGCTGCTTTTTGTATAAGTATATAGAAGTTGGATCAGGTAGATAATGATTTTTGGATAAGAAATATGAATGAATGTCGGCTTTTAATTATTATAGTTATTATAGATCAATAGCCCATATTTATTCTAAGTTGTGTATGCTAACTGTTTGTAATATAATTTATTGTTAGATGTATATTATTGCACAAAATATAAATATAGAGTTGTTGCGCATAAAATATTTATAATTAATTGTTGCACAACAACAACATTGCATTATGTTGTGCAACAACTTTAGATACATACATGCCACAATTTTATCTGTTTTGTACAATTTTTCTTATTTTCTTACAATAAAATGTATTTCTACAATAACCAACCCGTTAATATATAAATGATCGAAGTATATATGAATTTCAAATCTTTGTTACTTAATTAAGGGTTGATTATATTATAAAAAATTATTTTATTTATTAAAAAATATTTATGATGAATATGTATGTAGACAATGAATTGTGTCAGTGGGTAAATCCTACGACTTCAGCTAGAATTCAGGTACGAAATGAAATAAAATGAGAGAATTCACGGTGTTTGTCACTCTTGAGATTTAAACGACGCAAAATCATGCCACATAAATCTTTCCAAGGATAGTAAAAACACAGCTGCAATCTCTACACATTCACTGCGCTGTTGTGGATTACAAAAAATTCATAGTGAAAATCATCTTGTTCAATAAATGATAAATGACGATGATCAGGCGGTGAAAAAGATGAGAGGATAAAACATTTTTATTGTTTAACACATTCTTTAATTAATTAAGGATACCATTCCATGATTACTGAGAATTATACGAGAGAATCCGTTAGAAGTAATTATTAAATGACTTTTTTTCTTTATGAGATTAAATATCAAATGACTTAATTATCTATATCCAATAAAAATATAAAAGGAAACCAATCCTATACGCCCAAATATTTAAAACGACAGAAAGTAAAAATAACCATTTTGCTAAGCAGCAAATTGGGTATTAATTTATATTTTAGTGTAACTTTCACAATCCCGAACTTAATGAACAAGTATTTCGCGTCACAATTTCGCATCATAATTAGGATTTACTAGTTCTTAATTAAGATTTATTAGTCATAATTAGGATGCATGGATGCATATCGTGCATTAAGTTGTACCAAAGTGTGCTACGTTTGTAAATCCTACCAAATATGGTACTTAATTCAATTTATCTTTTAACGAATATTTTCATTGTCATGCGATTTAACTAATTAAAAAATAATATTTTATTTTAAACAAGTATATTCTGTCACCTTAATCAAGTTGCAATCAAATTTCCTAGTATAATACACAAGTTGATATATATAGTTTCTGACATTCTAAATATGGATTGGTGGCTGCAAATCATGTTACAGTGTTTGCAGTATTTAAATATATATATACTCTCAATGGGAACTTGCTTCATACGTGGAAACAATTCATCTCGTTCATCCTTAACCAAGAACATGTCAATGCCATAAACAGCTAATAAAGACACTTTTGGTGGGAGCAAGTTGATATATTTATAATTTAATAATTACTCAATTAATTAGTATCTAGGATTGTGTCATAGCAAAAGATTTAGCATGATAATAATTATCACGTTAGGTTTTTGGCTCTACGAGTTCAAGAATAATTAATGTTGTACAGTATGTGATGCCATGCACGGTTTTGGTTGTTTCTAGCGTCGAGAAGTTCCTAGCTTTTGAACTATTTGATGAATTCATTATTATTGTATTCTTCTTTATATTTTATGACTTTGCATGAAATATATATGTACTTATTTGTTTTGAAGTAATGATGAAAGCCATGGCCAGTTTGGATAAATGAGATCGCTTTTGTGTATATAGTTCGTAAATTACACGTAGAAGACAAATTAACTGGATAAACTCATTAAGAATATCTAGTGCAATAAATTCAATCAATTTAGACGATAATATTGTACTAGATTGATACACATATATTAACTGATTTAACCTCTTGGAGTCCGGGACTAATTCAATTCAATTGCTAGTGCATGAATAAAAAAAATCATAAAATATAGTATAATATTCTCTCCATTCATGAATATATAGTGTATCACCTTTCCGATTTTGGGATCCACAAAGAGTGTATCACTTGACTTATAGGGACCATGTCCCACTCACACTCCTTATATTTGAACTTCACTCCAACTCATTATTTTTCACCCCATTTTATTCACACACTTACCCTTTCTCCATTTTTACTTTATAACTACACATTTCTTTTCAAATTCGTGTCATTCACTAGGCGATGCACTCTTGATATATTGACGGGGGAAGTAGTAATTATGTCAAAAAAATTACGCACTGCAAGTTCTTTGAAATATATAATCAAGTCAAGTATATATAAATGATAAATCCTTGTGATAATTAGCCAGTTTTTTAAATCCAATAAGTTATACTGATACTATTACAATTACTATAGTTTATCACATTTTCTCTTTATTTTAGTACTGGTATTAGTTATTTGACTTGTCTTATTCTTCGAGGAAAATGATAATTATTTTAATCGTGATTTCTGATGCTCGAATATATAAAAGCAGTATGTAATGCAGTAGATGATCACCAACCACTGCAAAAAAAAAAAAAAAAATCTTCAAGGGAAAATTCTTTTGCTAAACAAAGTAATTTGCTCATTTTCTTGTTAAGAGGAAAATTTCTTGCTAAACAAACTTATTCCCTTGTTTTTTTTCATAGTTAGCTCATTCCCTTGTTAAATCTTTTAATGATCCACCAATTTCTTATAGTGAACTCAACTCGCTTATAACATAAAACTCGCTGATTCATAAATATTGGTCACCCTATCTTATTATATTTTGTATTTGGATTATTTTTTTCATATAAAGGAAGAAAAAAGAATTATGCAAATAAATGTATAATCATTATAAAAGTATTTAAACAGGGAATGAGATATGAGTTAAGAAAGGTTATTCTAAATGTTAGAATTTCTGATGTCTGTCTTCAAATTTTTGGGTATCAAAATGATACCCCGTCCGCTATACACATGATTTTTTTTTCATTAACTTGTGATTCAGAAATTCCAAGGAATGTTTTTAAGTGGTCTCTTGAATTTTAGGCCCACTTGTAGGCCCATACGGTGCATCACATCCAAATCAAAATCACATCTTACAAATCTACCTTAAGAAAACTGCAAAAACACCATTAGAACTTATCTTTTTTCAACTTTTGTACTCCCTAGTCCCTTACTCCCTAAGAAATATGCACAATTTTTGTTTCTAGAAATGTGTGTTTATTTTTTTTTTAAATACTTTACCAAAAAGTCAATAATCTCCAACTAGGATACATACAATTTTTTAAAAAATGAGACTCTTATCACTCACATTTCCTTTATCACTCATTTTATTAAATCTCGTGTCAATTCTCAATGTGTACACTTTTGAAAGACGGATGAAGTATTTATTTTCCACATTATATTTGATTGACACTTCTCATCATTCATGAATATTGTATTGATTATGTAAATTTAATTTTCAGTGTGCCATGTGATGAGGATAGTTTTATATACTCCCTCCGTCCACCATAATTATGCACCATTTGACTCGATGCGGGTTTTAATAAAATGTAGTTGACTTAAGTTGTAGTGGAATATGGGCCCCATATAAAGGTATTGTTAAATGTAAAAGTAATGTTAGTGGAAAATGAGTCTCACATAAAGTTATTGAAAAGTGTAAAAGTAATGTAAATAAATATTAAAGTGGGGGTAATAAAGTAGAATAGAGTATGGGGCTATTTCCAAAAATAGGAGTGCATACTCTTGGTGGAAGTCCTAAAATAGCAAAAAGTGCATAATCTTGGTGGACAGATGGAGTATTTCTTTTCTATTAGAGTGACCCCCTAGAACAAATAAAGTTGGGCCTGGAAGAGGCCCGAAAGACCATAAAAGCTAATATGAAGGATTTGTAGAGCTAAGAAACAGACTTTGCATAAGCAGACTTATAGAAGAAGAGACAGACTTGAATGCCTTTTCAGAGTTAAGAAGAGACAACAACTCTAAGAGTTCCTTTAGAACCAGCGAGCTAAGAATAGATTTGAATCCAGAATAGATGTTAAAAATAGAGAGAAGACGTCAAAGAAGCAAATATGTTACATAAGAAGAGACAACAAATCTAAGAGTTCCTAAGGATCAGCGAGCTAAGAACATATTTGAATCCAGAATAGAAGCTGTTAAACATGATGTGAAGGAAGCAAATATGTTACGAAAGATAAAGAGTGGAATAGTTCTATTGGCTTTTCACATGGAGCCTTGTCATTACAAGACGACTCCGAAGATTCCACCTGAAACTTATGTGTCAATGCAGTACAACATGTGTTGGAGTTGTACATTTAAAGTAATATTTTGTGGTAATTAATGGTGTATACAATGTATTCGGATTTTCACTAAACAATTCGTATTTGATTAGTGACAAGTATGCACATATTTATATCCATTTATCTCTTGGAATAAAGTAGATCATATCGGTGTGTTGTAGATCACATAAGATAGATATGATTGGATTAACTTTATGAGATATAAAATAATAATCATAGCATAGACATCTCTAAAACCAGATGTTACGTGAAGTTGTAATGCAAAAGAAAGAAGTGGTTTATCTTGACTATTTATGTGCAGATAGGATCAAAGTGAGATGAGTTCTTCTCCCTGGTCAAAGCGAAGAACCTATATCTCGGTGACTTATAGTAATGTTAATCCTAATGTGGTTACTGTTGTATATGGGTGTTTGTATGTCACTTTAATTTACCATACTATGAACTTTCCGTCAGTTCAACTCCGCGTTTTTGGGTTATAGCAGCGCGTGTATGATGACTATGAACTCGTATTGAGGAAACCATATCCGGTAACAGGTTGATAATATCCCCTGAGTAACTCAAAGGGTTTTATTGTACTAAACCCTGCAGGTTGATTAATGATGAGGTATAATTGGGTCACTCCCCAAGGAGCCCAACAAAACGGCCCAATTGGAGGATCGCAACCCAAGATCTCCGAAAAGTCAAAATCCCAATATCCCATTTTCCAGATGTCTCCTCCTCCGGAGGATGAAGAATGACGAAAGCTAGAGAATGAAGCCTACTTCGAGCACCCCGAACGAAGCACGTCCCGATCGAAGCCTAATGATGTTAATCCGAAGACGCGCCTCAGTTTCTCAAAGGAGGTATGTCATTATCCCGTTTTCTCCTGTCCGGACACTCTCGGATCCGGAAAACTCATATCCTGCCTCAAGAATGAAAGGCAAACTCATGAGAAGACATGCCCAAATCCGAAGGAAGAACGCACTTGGTGAAAAGAACGTTCACAAAAGGAGCTGCGACTATCGACACGTAATGCATTCCATTGGTCGACATTATCTGGAGGCTAACCGAAAAAGGAAAGGACGACGGCGCTCGAACAGAGGCTCAGAAATTGTCGGACCGGAAATAGCCATTTTGCCCCTAACCGCCACGCTAATGGGACCCAGGAATGTCCGATTTGCCTTTGTACGACCTTTTCACGAATTTCCCATTGTAGCCCCGATAAGGGCACTATATAAACCAAGTTATGTAATTCTAGGTCAAGTTAGTAGCAATCAAATAGAAAGGAGGCGAGTCATTTTCTCTCATCCGCACCACCTTGTAACTCCATAATTTTTTACCCAAAATAGAAAGAAAGGAAAGATTCAAGGCACGATACTCCGTTTTTACCATTTCTCGCAACATTACTCCATATCTCCACCCCGATCACTACTTTCCGGCGATTTCACCACGATTTCGCCGTCCTCCCACTCCTGAAAACACTGTTCACGTTTTTGAGTTGCTTTTCTGTGATGCACGTCGAAAAAGACTCATCAACTGGTGCCGTCTGTGGGAACCGGAGCTCGAGCTATGGCGTTGATGTCCATCGGAGTCCAAATCGTTATCGGAGGCAGCGTCCCGGTCCAAGGATTTTTGAGTAAGTTTCTTGGTTAGGGTTTGCTACTATTTCATATTTTCATTGCTAAAAGTAGGTGGAGAAGAAAAGAAGTCTTTGTTATTTTTCCCGTTTTTGTTAAATCGGTCGGAGTACGTTCGTACCCCGTTAAAGTACCACCGGAGACGCATTTATTTTGGCAAAAGGAGAAAATTTTGTTGAAACATCTTGTCGTTAACGAAATTGTTGGTGATTAAGTCCTTAATCACGTGTTAAGCAAAAAACCCTAGTTTTGTGTTTCGGATCTTGTGAAACAATGGAAGAGACGGCTCGCGATCTGATGAGTTACTTCCTCGACGGAGAAGGCGGCACTTCCCGAACGGGACATTCTGATCCGAGGCCCCGTTCGGGAGGTGGAGGACAAAGCTCCAACCCCTTGCAAAATGCCTCCCCACCAATGGATCCCATCCCCAAACCGGTGCTAAACGGCTTACAACAAATACTCAGGTTGCGGCGTTCGCGGACCCGAGCATCCCTCCTATGAGACCAGCGGCACTTGCTAATACTTTATCACAGTTTGGACTTAAGGTCGTCAATACCTTATCATAACATAAGTACTCGAAGGTGGCGTATATCACCTGCCAGACCCGGAGGTACAACCTCTAACCTGCCCATGAAGCATCAATATTCTCAAGAAATCCCATATGTGAGTTTCTCTCTCTTCATGCATTTACTTACACAGCCTCGTCAATTCCAAGGTGAATATTATTTGCTAATCCAACATGCATTTCTTTATCTCACATATTCATGTTAATATGTGCACAAAACCACAGGCATGGGTGGCATATACCACAAAGACAAAGACACATTGCCCTATTGGGAAATTTTTAATGTTGCAATGTGGAATAGATGAAATATGCATGCTATTATGTATGATTAGTTGTCACACCCATTCCTGTATTTATCACAACTGCGCATTACCTACCCAAGCTTCTAAACCCACCATCAAGAATGACCTCCTCACCCAAAGCTGCCTAGTTATATGCCCTTGAATGACAACATCAATCACAACATGTTTTGTTAACTTTCCTAAATTGTTTTAAGATTACCCCTTGAAAAAGAGCAGAATCTGTTGATGCGTATGATAACCATCTATAGAAAGAAGCTGTATAAAAATAGGGAGCAAACTTCTTAAATACTTTCCTTCTAAGCACCTCTTGTTGCAACAATGACAACTTCTTAAATCCATTTCTTGATTGCATTGGCTGCGAAATGGACTCCGAACGATAAAGTAGTGGAAAAACTCAAAGATTCTGTCTTTGACTTATTAAAATATTATAAATTTGAGTTCCAATGTAATGCAGCTTTGATAGAAAACTAGTTGATTGTTTTGACCACAATGTTATGACCCTTCAAATAGATGATACGAATACTATATTTCCAACATTAGCTGACGTCATACGTATAATAGGTTTTTCCATAGACGGGTTGGTAGTGTTTGGGAGTGATCTTGGTGAGGAAGATACTAAGGTGACGTGTAGAAGATTGTTAGGTACAGATTGCACAGAATTGGTCAAAAAGAGTTCGTTGAGCCTTAAATATTTGCTCAATAATTATAAGTCGGTTCCTGAGGGAGAGGACATAGATATAGCCCCGTATGTGCGAGCATATGTCCTATATATGATAGGTACAGTTCTTTTCCCTACCAATGATGATTCTACTGTACCATCTATGTTTTTTAGTGTTTTAGAAGATATCAACCAGATCAAAGAATATGCTTGGGGGGCAGCAGTGTTAGCCCATTCGATCAGAGCATTTTTTAATGCGAAAAGTTGTAGAGGGTCGAGGACTAATAGGACGAAGTCCTTTTCTTCCATGACCTTTTTCTACCAGGTAAAACTTCTTATTTTGGTCCTTAATTAGAAAGTAGATAATTTTATATCTACTAATCATAATTCTTTTTGTAGGTATTTATTCTTGAATACATGCCGCACTTGATACCGCATATCTACCCTAAAGTAAGCGATTTGGAGTTCCCACTAGCTGCCACATATACACATACGTTTTGTAGTTATATCAATGACAATGTTAATGTGGTAGGTATATCAAAGATTGAAGAACAATGGGGAATGCATCCTGTAAGTATTCTTTGTATTTGACTTTAATTTAAAATTAAACTTATAAAACTTACACCTCGTTGCCACTGCTTTCTAGATAAAGTGGCTTCCTTACAAATCTTGCCTTGACTATGTGCCAACTCACTTGAATTATCAATTGTGGGTTACTTATTGCCGCACAATTTTTCATTGCTTCCACATTATGGAGTATTACCGTCTCCATGTCACTACAAGAAATTTGCCGGACACCGATGGAAAATTTCGTCGGTAAATTGGCAAATTTCCGTCGGTAATCACTTTACCGGTGCAATTACCGACGGAATTTCTTCCGTCGGTAAATCCTTCGTCGGTAAATTATTACCGACGAAAAATGTTTTCATCAATAAATTTACCGACGGAATTACTAACGGGGGCCGCCGTCTCCGGCTGACGGGTTTTGCCGGAGAAACGACGACGGAATATCGACGGAATTGTGTCCGTCGGTAATACCGACGGAATTGAGAGAGAGAGAGAGAGAGAAAGTCAGAGAGAGGGATAAAGGGAGAGACGACAATGGTGGTGGCCGGTGGCGGTGGCGGAGGCGCACGCGACGGCTGTGCGGAGGCGGCGCGGGGGGGAGGGTTAGGGTTAGGGTTTGATTTTGGGGGGAAATGACTGAAATCCCGTCGGCTCCCCCTATAAACCCAATTAAAATTTTTACCGACGGAGAGCGAGCCGTCGGTAAATCGGCCGTCGGTAATTCCGTCGGTAAACTCAATGGTGATTTTTTTTTTTTTAATTTTGGAAATTACCGACGGAAAGTTGTCCGTCGGTGATATTTCCGTCGATAATGAAGTCGGAAAATACGGCCGGAAGGCGAAGCATCGGTGCCAGACGGCCGTCAGAATTCCGTCGGTAATACCGACGGAATTCCTTCCGTCGGTAATTCCGTCGGTGTCCAACACCTTTTTTTGTAGTGCGTGTACGTGTGAAAAATATTTAACATTAATAGATCACATGCATATTTAACTGTAATCAGGTTCGTATAACCTTAGTAAACTAAACACATTTTGCACCGACAGGTGCGTGCGGAAACTGGGTTTTGATGACATCGAATTGGTGGATTACGCCTCGAGCAATCTGTCAAATTGTCCCGGAAGAGTAGGGCAAGTCCGACCAAGCAGAACTGGCTTGAGCTGAACCTGAAGGGGATCATAATGTGGTCCAAAAAAGAACAATATTGTATCCTGAAAAGGGAAGTAATAGATACAATATTACAGCAGTTGGTTAGTACCTCCCAGTCTCTCCGATTCCCCCACAATGCCGCGTTGTGGAATCGAATCTCGTCTCCTTTTGCTATTTACTCTACTTATTTTACTCCAATTTTGTAATATTTCTGTTTGAGATGGTTTGGTTAGGATTTAGATCTTGAAATTCAGAGGCGGGATTTGGGGTTGGGGTTGGAGTAGGAACGTAGGGGCGGCGGTGGGGGGTGCTGGGTGGGTTGAGCAAAATGTGAGATTTGGTTGGGAGTTTTGACATGGTTGAGCAGAGGCGAGATTGGGGTAGGAACGTAGTGGTGGTGGTGAGGGATGCTGGGGTGGGTTGAGCAGAAGGTGGAATTTTGTTGGGGGTTTTGACATGGATTGAGCAGAGTTGATAAACTTAATTCACCTTAATTCTATTGATTCACATGAAGAGCATAAAACATCATCATCATCATCCTTGGAACACTTTGGAGAGAAACATGATGATAGAGAGCAACATCAAGAACCAAATGATGATAACAGACAGGTAATCGACACCTCAGGTGCATCTCTAATTCTATTTTTACACATTATGACAACTTTTTTCTTCTTTATGCTCTCCAGGTGGCTCTGGGCAAACGACGGTGTGATTCTCTTGATTCACAGGAAGAGTATAGAATAACATCATCCTTGGAACACTTTGGAGAGAAACATGATGTACATGATGATAAAGAGCAACATCAAGAACCAAATGATGATAACGGACAGGTAATCGACACCTCAGGTGCATCTCTAATTCTAGTTTACATGTTATGACATCTCTTTTCTTCTTTATGCTCTCCAGCTGGCTCAGAGCAAACGAATATGTAGACATTCGTCCTGGTTTAAAGATTATAAATGCGATACGAAGACTCATAAGTTACTTCTAAACATCTTCGGGTTGGATTTTTGCCTTAATTCATTCCCTCTCTAAGAGTTCTAAACACATAAATGTGTTGATGTTTGTTGTTGGTGCAAGTAGGAGGATGAAGATTGATGAAGTGGAACGTAAAGGCGACTAACCTCGTTGCGCCCTCCGACCTCCAGCTCCACGCAGCTGCACCAGGTAACCCAGGAAGAGAGAGGAGTTTGCTGTAACTTTTGAAATCATTAGGCTAATTAGTGACGAAATGGTAATGTTAAGAGTTGTATTTATTTTATTCATAATATCATAGGCCACATCTCGTTCCTCAGCAATTTAAGGTGTTTCACCAGTATTTCCTTGACTTGTCTTCATCTTTACTGATTAAAATATATGTTTGCAGCCTACTTTGACAGTGTTATACCCTTCTCAGTTGCAAAAGAAAGAGAAGTGTTGCTTTTATTCATCTTTACAGATTGAAATATATGTTTGAAGCCTGCTTTGACAGTGTCACCGTTGTTGTTGTAATTTTCTTTCCTCTAAACATATGGACCACAAGTGATGTACTACTGACATGCAAGTGTTGCACAACATTGTGCAACAACTTTATACATTCTGTGCAACATTATCATACTGTAACAAATGATACATTTTGTGCAACAATTGAATACATTTTGTGCAACAACTGAATACACTTTGTGTAATAATATTCATGTAAAAATAAATCTTGCACAAACAGTTAAAACATTTTGTACAATCGAAAACAGATCTGATCCATTGATCTTCCAAGATCAATGGACGAAAATCCTTCTCATTTTTCACAAAATTAGGCCTTCTCACCTGAACCAACCTCTATATATATATATATATATATATATATATATATATGGAGGAGTAGTCAAAAGTGATGAAGGAATTAAGAACTCAACACTTCCGTACGCCCTTTGAATAGACAGATTCTCTGATAACTACGAAAGTTAGCCACAGCCACAGCAGTCACACCTTCAATCAACTATATATGCCTACTCCTATCTCACCATTTTTCACTCCACAAATTTAGGTCCACTATTTCTTTATTTAAAAAAAACAAAAAAATGTTTGTCTATTTTTCAGTAAAGTATAATCAGTAAACAACACACAAAAGAAGATCAACCTGATTATAAGCGATAATGATTTTCGATAATAATAATCATAATTAAATTATGTTTCAAAAAAAAAAAAAAATTATAATACTCATAAATAAAATGATTACTTTTATGATTAAAAGTGACAATTGTTTTAAAAAGGCAATAAATATTCTTAGCAGTTACGTTAATATATAAGTGATTTTGTAAATAAGAGTGAGAGTTCTTTCTAATACAAATGACAATTGTTTTACCAAGTTAACATAGAATTTAAAAGTCACTATGTATTTCAGTGTGAGACCTTTGACCTTAGATATTAATCACTTTACTATTTTGCCAACACATAAAAAATACTAACATTTTTTCATTTGTAATTTTTTAATCTTTTACTAAGAAAACATTGTTTTGTGATGAATAAAAATGAATGAATGCAAAAACTTTTCTCATTATTTAAAGTGAATGGCTGCAGTCGGACCTCATCTACGCCCATGGTCGTATTACGTTTTAAAGCAAATATATCATTATTCAACTGTTTTAAAAATAATTTATAGATTAAACACATTATGTTAGTAATTGATGAAGTCATATCTAATAAATAAACATATTGAATAGTAATGTTACTTCTTGTATACAAATAATAACGGGATTTAAACTGTCAACATTTAATATTTTTGGTATGATATAAATTTACAGAAATTTCACGGTAGTAGTGTCACATTAACATAGGTCACGCTCTTCATCAATATGCTATTTTGTATACTTACGTTTCGCGTGATTGGTTATGACTTATGACTACTGATATTAATAATAAAATAAGTTAGGAACATTTCTTATATTTTCAAATTTTTAGGCGCTAAATTTCAGTCTTATGGTTTTATTTGTATTATTGATTTATTTCTAGTTTTTTTTTTTTTTTTTCGTTTTTTACTTGACCTGAACTTCACATTATCCAAAATGCAGTTAGGACCCCTATCTATATGTTCTCCTTTGAGATAAGAAAGTTACTCTATAAGCCTATATCGAATAACTTATTTGAAAATAACATTAATTTGTTACTGTCAAGCCAAATTATTGGAAGTATTATAGGTTTGCGTGATTCAAAAATGACGTTTCCGCGATAAAAGGTCAAATTAGTACACTGCCGATTTTCATTAATTTGTTACTTCCTTATTATACTCGTGGAAAGGGAAATGTACTTTACAGAAAGTAATGGTCCAGTTTTTCATCCTTTTTAAGTTGAAGATGTTTATAATTAAATGCCTGAATTTTAAGTTTGTCGTGGTTAAATTTCATGTACTATTTCAACTTACTGAATTTTTATTAACATCCATGTCATTTCAATTTTATTGTCGTACGTATTTGATTTGTGAATACTTTAGGTGATATATATATATATATATAGGATATATATATATACAGTTTATAGATGAAGATGTTTTAAAGAAACCCGACTTAATAATAATAATTTCAATAATTCGAACATGTAAATATATAGAGAATATATATATATATATAGGGGTGGGCTAAAATAAAACCCTCCTTAAAATAAGAACTACGAACCAATTGCAAATC
>JAYJMF010000028.1:2469720-2493098 GCA_036873715.1 Salvia sclarea
AATAAGGAAAGTGGAACACTCTTTGTGGACACCCAAAATGGCAAAAGTGGAACACTCTTCGTGGACGGAGGGAGTATCTTATATATGATTTGGGACATGTATGAGCATTTCGACGAGGCGATGAAACCGTGCATCGGTTCGGCAAGGCGATGCAGTCATGCAACATTTTTGGTTAAAACTTACATAATTGATACCTATTAAAGTCATACATATCACCTTGAATTATTGCGTTTACGATGATCATAACTAATGACATAAAATGATCCCCATCGAATTTCGACGGGCCATAAGGTAGTCATATGTCTATACGGCAATTTATGTATGGCGGCGAAAATAGGAACAAACTAGATAATTTATACAATTTAATTCAATTATTTTTTAAATAATTTTTCTTTAATAGTCATATTTTGCCATGTGCGGCATCATAGTCATCTTTTTATAAGTAGAAAATGATAATAAGGATATATTTAATACAATATCAATAATTTAGATCTTTTATTAATATTATTAAAAGTTCAAGATATTTTTGGTACAAAGCACACAATTTAATTTGGCCAATAATAATCGATCGATCTAAGTAGTAGATTAGTAGCCCAAGCACCCTACTATTGTGAAACAATAATTGGAAATCTGAGATGCACAGGTTGACTGCGCCCTTAAATTACACCCCACTGTTAAACCCCTACACCTTCCCACAGGCAAATACTCTCCCTCTATAAATCAAAGCAGCCGGGCCGCCACTCACCCATCACCTCCGTTCCCACCTCTCTCATTTCTCGACTCCACGGCGGCGCAAACCGCCTTGCTTACACAATTTCCGTCTCTAAAATGGACGTTCTCCGCTCAGCCACCGCGCAATCGGCCATCCCCCATTCCAAATTCTCCCCGAGCCACGACGCCAGGCCATCCACCAACCGCCTCGCCTGCTCCCGAAAGCCGCTAATATGCGCCACCCTGTCGAAACAGGGATCGGAAACTCTTCCGACGGCCCCTAGGGCACCGCCTCCGGCCGCGCCGCCTCCGCCGCCGGTCTCGGAGCCGCTGCTGCGAGTTTCGCCGGCTTCTCTCCAGTGCGAGAGCGGTTGCTTGCTGCGGAATGAGAATATGGGTAATGGCGCTGGTAGGGAAGGCACGCTGAGTGCTATGGAGTATTTGACCAACATTCTGGCGTCGAAGGTGTATGACGTGGCGTACGAGTCGCCGTTGCAGCTGGCGTCGAAACTGTCAGAGAGGTGGGGAGCGAATGTCTGGCTTAAGAGAGAGGATCTACAGCCTGTATGTAATTTGTGTGCTTGCTTTTTTTTTTTTTATCAGTTTGAGTAGTGCGTGTTTCAATTTCTTCATGTTTCGGCTTGATCGTGTTAATTGTATATGGAATTGACCGAGTTTTGGTATTTCACTGTGGTTAAGAGACTTTGAAGGATTTCTATTTATGTTCAGGTATTGAAATCTTTTGTAGTTAGATTTCATATTAAATTCATTCTTATTTTATAGTTTTGGGGTACTGCTTAGGGATATTTTTAACTGTTTTTTAAGTTTCCTTAGGAAGTCTAGGATTTAAACAATGAGAAAAAGTTTTTAGTGACTGAGATGATGGTGTTTTGGATGTGCGATGTTTACACTACGTATGATCTGCAATGCAGGTTTTCTCATTCAAGCTTCGAGGTGCGTATAATATGATGGCTAAACTTCCAAAGGAGCAGCTTGAAAGAGGGGTGATTTGTTCCTCAGCAGGAAATCATGCTCAAGGTGTAGCTTTATCTGCACAGAGATTGGGATGCAATGCTGTGATTGTGATGCCTGTAACTACTCCAGAGATTAAGGTTATTCATTGTTTATTTATGTTCACATTTTTGCTTAAGTATTCGAAATAGGCAATATCACCATTTCTAAAGCTAGTTTTTCTTGATACCGATAGTGGAGATCAGTTGAAAGGCTCGGGGCCACTGTTGTGCTCATAGGTGACTCGTATGATGAAGCTCAGTCTCATGCCAAAAAGAGGGCAGAAGAGGAGGGGCTCTCGTTTATACCTCCTTTTGATCACTCTGATGTAATCATAGGGCAAGGAACAGTTGGGATGGAGATTGTGAAGCAGATGACAGGTCCAATAGAAGCTATTTTTGTGCCTGTTGGTGGTGGAGGTCTCATAGCTGGCATTGCTGCCTATGTGAAAAGGGTCCGTCCAGAGGTGAAAATTATCGGAGTGGAACCATTTGATGCAAATGCTATGGCATTATCACTTCACCACGACCGGCGAGTAATGCTGGACCAAGTGGGGGGATTTGCTGATGGAGTAGCAGTAAAAGTGGTTGGTGAAGAGACTTTCCGCTTAAGCAGGGAACTGATAGATGGTATAGTTCTTGTTGGCCGTGATGCAATTTGTGCCTCGATTAAGGTTAGCCATGTAGTGGATTTTGTTTCTGTACCATCTCATTATGCACAGCTTCTTGAAATATGCCACACTTGACTGCATTATTTTTTCAGAAAATTATGCATAATGCTTTTGAGTGTGTAAGCTAAAAAATATAGCATGGTATCTTGTCCTTCGTGGTCCTTTAAGCCAAATATATGGAGAAACTGTAAAGCTATCTGGACGAGACTTGGGAATATGAAGTCCTCATGATATGTTTATATGTTTACACCTATTTTATGGCATCTGTCATGGACCATGGTTTTACAAATTGGCTTCCCTGCAGGATATGTTTGAGGAGAAACGGAGTATTTTAGAACCAGCAGGTGCTCTTGCATTAGCTGGAGCTGAAGCTTACTGCAAGTACTATGGATTGAAGGATGCAAATGTAGTAGCAATCACCAGTGGAGCTAACATGAACTTTGATCGATTAAGATTGGTAACTGAACTTGCAGATGTAGGTAGACGGCGGGAAGCCGTACTTGCAACTTACATGACAGAGGAGCCTGGAAGCTTTAAAGAATTCTGTGAGCTAGTGAGTTTTTATTTTATCCTACTTTTCTCCTTCTCATTATGTGAAGTATGCAGTTCAAGTCAACTACTTACTTTCTACTGATCACTTGCAGGTTGGACCTATGAATATTACTGAATTTAAATACAGATATAATTCAGATAAAGGACAAGCTTTAGTACTATACAGGCAAGATAATGTTTTATATTCTTGACAAGGAATATGTTGTTTTTATTTGCCCTAAAATTTTGCAGTTTTATAATCATGAAGTCATAAGATTCTTAATCTACATATCCGTTTCTTTTAACAGTGTTGGCCTTCATACCGACTTAGAACTTCAAGCAATGGTCCAGAGAATGGAATCTGCTCAACTACAAACTATAAATCTTACAGAGAATGATTTGGTCAAGGATCATTTGAGACATTTGGTATGTGTTTCTTCTTTTATTATTATTTTTTTAATTTTGTTTTCTTGTTTTTGTTTTGTTTTGTTGTGGAAATGATCCTCAAAAGCTAGCTTGCTGAACCTTGATATGCTTTTTAAATTGAGCTAGACCCGCTTCTATTCCATTCATGAATTATGCGAGTTACAGTATGATTGCATATTTGACATAAATTGCGACAGGTGTTATTAGATTGAACTTATACAATATAATATTATTGTTATATTTATAAAGTCTACAACAGTGCTTTTAGGTAGTTGCTGAATTTGATTATGAATTAATGCATTTCTCATGTTATTTTTTTGTACCTTGGTAACTCTTTTCTTTATTCATTGTCTGCACAGCTTTGCCCTATAATTAACTTACCATCCGGGGGGGGTGGGGGGGTTAGTGTTTAGGGCTTAGGATGTGAAATACTTTTGGTGAATCTTCATGGACATCCTAGTACAACAACTTGATGAAAATTGGAGTTGTACGATCTGATAGGCAAATCACCTTATAATGCAAATTGATGAGAAAATGAATTTCTTAGCTGGGTGTTGTTCATTTCAATGCTGCTCCTTTCATCAACAAAAGTGTTACTGAGTAATTTAAGGACAAGGTAAACTGCTAATACAATAAAGTGGAAAACATTATTATCAATTTATCATGCAAACCAGGATGTTTTCTTTCAAATACTCTTAGGGGGCGTTTATTCTGAGTGATGAGATAGATTGATATAACATAAGATTGAGTATTTGAAGGATAAGATGGTCAAACAAGTTCAAAATTAATATACTCGTCATCAATCCATTAAAGTAAACGGTGGATTAGCTTGATTGTTTCTATCTATCCATCCTATCAGTGTAAATGCCCCCTTATGGTACACTTTAGCTCAAATTGATTATCTTATAAAAATTGATGGAAGACTTGCACAAATGGCCAATTCTTGCATCAATGTGCATATCAAAACTGTATTAAAGATCGATAATATCTTGGTCTATTTTGTTTAGTGAATATTTCAGGTGGTCTTTATTCTAATCTAACATGTAGTTGTACCACCTTACTTATTCACATAATAAAATTATGCCTTTTTTTCAAATTTAATCTGTAAAGATAAAGTAACATGAGAGAATGAGGTTGTATTATATTCCCTATTAGGAATGAAATCTTAATATTTTTATCAATCCGTTGTTGGTGATAATGTTATTTCCTTAAGCACTTGTAACACCTTACTTCATCCAGCCCTTCAATTTGGAGTTCCTGGGTGGTTTAGCAGTTCAGCTGAAGTTTGGACGAGACTGTTGTTCTCTGTAAAAAACATTCAATTCAATAAGGAAATATGGATAAAATACACCTCTGCAGCTGGTACAGGAGAGCTGTGTCCTTCCTCATCGTTCCACATTGGCAAATAATCTTTTAGAAATTCTAGCACCGATCTTGAAGGACTGAACTGTCTGTCCTACACTCTTGGCCCAAATAATGTACCATGTGCTAGTAAACTAGATATGACAATGACACGTATAATTCATGATTGTGTCATAACTATATAAGCAGTAGTAATGAATCGGCAGAGCTGATTGCTGTTAGAGTTATGCACTTGTACTTCATATTAGAACATTTGATGTTCCACCTAATGTAAATTATGGCACCTCACATTGCTACTCAGTAATAGATTCTCTGTTTACAAGACCTATCAATGCCTAATCTGATGTTTATTAGAAGTTCTTTGTGTTTAGAAGTCTCAAAATCCACGAAGATTTGTGGATGGATATGTTAATATTTACAAGTGAGATTGGCATGTGTTTATTAGGAATAGGATAGCTTGTCAACCATGGTGAATATGTTCATGATATATGTGATTTGTTGAATTGTATTGGCTGACATTCCTTAAAAGAGTTATGGTAGAAAGATGGTTACATAATATTTGTCTAGGAAGATGTTTTTGTCTCTTTTGTTTTTCCCTTTTTTTAGGTTGCGTTCTCTTTGGTTATAATATTATTATACGAAAAGGAGTGAAAATAAAATTCTCACCCTTAAAATTTTTCATTTCTTTTCCTCCTTGTCTCCAATTAGGTAAATATTATCACACCAACAACCCATGATAGTATTATTCCTTATTGGAGTGAAAAGGATGAATAACAGAATAAGAAAGGGTGAACTTCATTTTTAGAAGAGAAAAGAAATGAGGAATTTAAAGTGTTAGAATTTCCTTTTTCCATGATAATTTTACAACCAAAGAATAGTTAGTTCTCGAAGCTAACTGCATGTCTCGGTTATTTTACATGAATGCCTGCAAGTAGTTAGTCTACAATTATGCTTGATTTCTAATCTATTAAATTTCAGATGGGTGGAAGATCAAATGTTAAAGATGAGCTATTATGCCGTTTCATTTTTCCCGAGAGGCCTGGTGCATTGATGAAATTTTTGGACGCTTTGAGTCCACGTTGGAATATAAGTTTGTTCCATTACCGTGGGCAGGTTGTATACCCTATATCGTCTATGCACATCTGCTACCATTATTTATATTTATGCAGAGAATTTACCTTTTGTTCACCTCCAGGGAGAAGCGGGTGCAAATGTGTTAGTTGGTATCCAAGTTGCTCAAACAGAGATGGAGGAGTTCCGGCATCGTGCAAACAGTCTTGGCTACGAGTATGAACTGGAAACTGCTAATGAAGCATTTCGGCTTCTAATGCGATAGACGAAGGTTACCCGGTACTTTGATTTCTGTATTGGAGCTCGCCTTGAGGCAGGTTCATCATTTTTGTTTTTGTTTTTGGAATGAACACTGAAAGAAAAGAAGAAAAGAATTGTTGGTTTGCTAGCTAAATTATTTTGTATAAAGAAAGTTATCTATTTAAGATGGTGGGAACTACTTTTTCTATTCTGTTGGGAAACTAGCTAAATTGTTTTGTGTAAAAAGGTTATAGCAAAGGACTATATTTTTTTTTTCCAATTTGTGCGTGTAATGGTTCACTGCCAAACTTTGATGTTGAAATAATTTGGTTTTATTTTTTGGTGTTATTGTAACTTCTTAATTTTGTTATATACTTGTGCGTTTGTTGTATATCATTCGGTATCTTGAAATATTGTTGAATTTATATTTTGTGTTGCTAGAGACTAGAGAGCATTATTCTATACAAATATGGGGTCACTTGTCAAGACTACTTATATTTTACTATACAAATAATAATCAATGTATTGCGAATTATATGGTTATTAATAATTTGGAACCTATATGTTTTTTTTTTTTTTTTTTAAATTGTAATTTTGAAATGGAGTTCTTAAATTCTTCTATTGATATGTATGAACTTTTTATTTATGTCTTTCTCTCTGTAAGTTACTTTGGACATTTTTTTAATTCTTGGTCCCAATTAAATAAACACGTCGCTGTCATTTTTTCTATCAAGGAACTAGACGATCAATAATTTAGAAACCATCAATAGAATAAATCAAAATAAAAATATCTCACCGTGACATGAGTTAAACAAAATAAAAAAAACAAATATTTTTGTCAGGCCGGCGGTACTTTATGTTATATAAATTAATATTTTATTCAATATATACTGGTACTCTATATGAATAAACTGTATTTCAAGTGGTATTTCATGTTATATGATATGATACTATGTGTATTCATGAATGGTGCTCCGATCTGACAGAAATGTGTCTCAAAACTCCAAATGGTCAATTGAATACCGAGACATTATAACTACAAAATTTGAGAATTAGTATCTCTTTTGTGGCTTAATTTAAAAAAGATAAAATAATCAATTGGTATTTTAATTACCAAATTTCGGATCGATTTGGAACGGTATATTTTAAAACAAAAACAAAACCAAAATCTGAATTATACATAATAGTATATACATTATATTTTACTCAAAAATTTTAAATCCTAATAATTCAAACCCTAATAATTAATTAGTTAGCGAACTCAAATTGAAATCTCAATCCTCGAAACAAAGGTAATTGACGCCTGAGTCTGAACTGAACCAGCAAACTTCACCTCTCTTCACCTGCAACTCAACTTGAAACCAGCCGTCGTCGTGTGTCGCCGCCGCGGCGCCGCCTCCCCTGTTTCATTTGGTTGAGGATTAGCTCACTATTAAGGAATATTTGCTGTAGCAGGATATGAGGAGAAGCTGAGCTACTCTACGAGTACATTTTGGAGTTTTTTTTGGTTTGGATTTGATTGAATTCTGCTCCGGATTAATTTTTCTTCAAAATTTCGGAGTTTCGGTGATATACACCAAAAAGGCCTTCCACTTGCTGGCTTCCGAACTGAATGCCGCTGGCTACTGCCGCGATATTATTCCTCTCCCGCAGCCGCCGGTGATATACGCCAAAGAGGCCATAGATTGCAGTTGCGAAATATTGAGACTAAGTTCTGGAAAATCGAGAAGTGCAATAGGTTGAAGGTATGAAGAATTTTGTATGATATGTGGGAAACGGACTCAATTTGTTGAAGAACCATTATCCGCTGGAACAGTACGCCAATCAATTTATATGTATTTGGATTGGAACAAATATCTCCGAGCGAGTTTCGAATTCGGAATGAGTTAACATCGATTCTAATCTCTCTCAATCACGAATGCCTGCGATTGCTCCTTAATGATGGAGGAGTGAGTAAATGTGGTGATTGGATGTTGCTCGCTCAACGTTGCTACTTTGCACACTTCTCTTTTCAACGATTTCGATCAGTAGCTTCAGCGAACTTCCTCTACAAGGTTCGTTTTAAATTATCGGTTTTTTCTTTTTCTTTTTGGTTAGCTGTTCAAGTAAATCTAGGAATAGGTTAACAAATTTCCAGTTGATGGAAGTGCGTGCACAAATTTGAAGAAATTAGTTCTAATAATTGTAAAAACTAACAGTTGGAGTTTGTGCTGTTGGCTTTGCTGCAGGAAATTGTAAAAAATCATCGAACTTACCATGTAGGTGCTCTAGAGCAATGCCTGGAGATCAGAAGCTCGTCAGTTGCCGAGAATATCGAAGGGGAAAACTCGAAAGCAGAGCTGTGTGAAAATGGAGTTTCATCGGCTAAAGAGGTAAGTGTACCAGAGGTATGGAATGATTTTCCAGGATGTAGAAGTTTGAGCTTCTGCGATAAGTTAAAACGTTTTAGTGTTGGGAGGGATTCATACAGGGAAGTATTGAGTATTTCACGAGAACTTGACAAGATCGTTACTCTAGATGATGGTTCCGTGGAAACTATTCCGCTGGCTTGCGTTGGTGCTAAAGTTTCGTTTCACTTTGTGCAACTGCTTCATGCTAAGATGATCTGTTGTGGATTCAGTACTAGCCATCATGTTTGCAATCCTCTGATTGACTTATACCTGAAGAATGGATGCGTAGATTCTGCAGTTCAAATTTTTAAAAGTATGCGTGCTAGGGATAGTGTGTCGTGGGTTGCCATGATATCAGGCCTGTCCCGTAATTGTCATGAACTAGACGGTATCCATCTTTATAGTGAGATGCGAAGGTTAGGAGTATTTCCGACTCCATACGTTTTTTCAAGTATAATAAGTGCCTGCACGAAGATAAACTTGTATAGAGTAGGTCAGCAATTTCATGCTCTAATATTCAAGTGGGGTTTCTCGTCGGAGATCTATGTGTGCAACTCTCTTGTTTCGCTTTATTCTAGATGTGGGAACTTTACATCTGCTGAATTGATTTTTAGTGAAATGCAGCAAAGGGATAAAGTTTCGTACAACACTCTTATTTCAGGGTTCTCTATGCGCGGATCAACCGGTAAGTCCCTCGAGTTGTTTGAGAAAATGCAGTCGGAGTCCTTTAAACCAGATAGTGTTACAGTTGCGAGCCTACTGGGTTGTTGTGCTTCGATCGGGGATATTCATAAGGGAATGCAATTGCATTCGTATGCAATCAAGGCAGGAATGTGTGCGGATATCATCATTGAGGGTTCTCTGCTAGACCTTTATGTAAAATGTGCTGATGTTAAAACAGCTCATAAGCTCTTCCTTGCGACGCAAATGGATAATGTGGTGCTATGGAATGTGATGCTAGTGGCGTATGGACAGCTTGGCGATCTCCATGAGTCGTTCAACCTTTTTTCACATATGCAAATTAAGGGCTTGAAACCTAACCAATACACGTATCCGAGCATTCTAAGAACGTGTACTTCTGTCGGAGCACTTGATCTAGGAGAGCAAGTTCATACCCAAGCTATAAAAACTGGATTTCAGCCAAATGTCTATGTCTGTAGTGTGCTTATAGATATGTATGCCAAACATGGTGAACTAGAAACCGCCATGAAAATTTTGAGACGTCTTAATGAAGATGATTTAGTTTCTTGGACAGCTATGATCTCTGGTTATGCTCAGCATGACATGTTTGCTGAAGCTATTAAGCTTTTTGAGGAAATGCAAGAACGGGGGATTCAATCAGATAATATAGGATTAGCAAGTGCTATTAGTGCTTGTGCTGGAATTCAAGCTCTCAACCGAGGCCGTCAAATTCATAGTCAGTCTATTGTCTCGGGCTACTCCTCGGATATATCAGTTGGAAATGCACTTGTATGTCTCTATGCTAGGTGTGGTTGTATACAAGAGGCACACTGGACATTTGAGAAAATACACTCTAGAGATAACGTTTCATGGAATGGCTTGATTTCAGGATTCGCGCAGAGTGGGAAACACGAGGAAGCACTGAAGGTCTTCACTCGTATGACTCAAGCTGGAGAGGAGGTTAATATGTTTACTTACGGCTCTGCTATTAGTGCAGCCGCAAATTTGCCACACGTGAAACTAGGTAAGCAAATTCATGCCAGAACAATCAAAACAGGGCATCATAGCGAGACAGAGGTTTGCAATGTGTTAGTCACATTGTATGCGAAGTGCGGATGTCTTGATGATGCGAGGAGGGTATTCATTGAGATGCCTCAGAAAAATGAAATTTCATGGAACGCGATGATTACTGGTTATTCTCAACATGGATATGGCAGGAAAGCGATAGAGCTCTTTGAGGATATGAATATGCTTGCGTTAAAGCCAAATCATATAACATATCTTGGAGTCTTGACTGCCTGTAGCCATGTAGGATTGGTGGAGGAGGGGCTTAATTACTTCAAATCCATGAGTGAACATGGTTTAGTTCCAAAACAAGAACACTATGCCTGTGTGGTCGATATTCTCGGGAGGGCAGGTCAACTCTGCCGTGCAAAAGCATTTGTGCAGTCTATGCCAATCGAACCGGATGCTATGATCTGGAGGACCTTCCTTAGTGCTTGCACCGTCCACAAAAATAGTGAATTTGGTGAAGTGGCAGCGAAACATCTCTTGGAGTTAGAACCCAATCATTCTGCTACTTATGTTCTCATGTCAAATATGTATGCTGTTACCGGTGAATGGGATCATCGGGATCGTACAAGACATCTCATGAGAGACAGAGGTGTGAAGAAAGAACCCGGTCGTAGTTGGATTGAAGTGAAAAATTCAGTCCATGCATTCTTTGTTGGTGATAGACTCCATCCTCTTGCAGATGAGATTTACAACTACTTGGATGAACTAAACAAGAAGGTGACTGCAATTGGTTATACTCCAGATCAAAGTAGCCTATGGAATGAGATGGAGATTAGGCAGAAGGATCCATCCGCGCAGATTCACAGCGAGAAGTTGGCTATTGCTTTCGGACTTCTAAGTCTTCCCAGTATTATCCCCTTGCACGTCATGAAGAATCTGCGTGTTTGTAACGATTGCCATAACTGGATCAAGTTTATCTCGAAAGTGGTTGATCGGCCTATCGTCGTACGAGATGGCTACCGCTTCCATCATTTCCAAGATGGAAGTTGTTCTTGTAGAGATTATTGGTAAACTGGAGCAGATGATACAGAGGAATGAGAAGATCTGCGACGCTCTTCCGTGGATACTTTTCTAGCCGCTATCTTCACACAAGGTAATGGAGCCCAGAGAGGTAACTTTTGATTTTTATGATGTGTTTTATCGAGTTAACCCAAGCCTTGGGGTTTCAGAAATTGATGGTAATTGTAGGTAGTTTTGATCCAGGTGAATTTCTTGGAGAAAAAAGGTACATTCTGGAAATTTAGGCGCGAGCTAAGCTTTTACTGCTAGTAGTAGGGGCTATAGCAAATTGAGCAGCAGTAGTTACCATTGGAGCAGAAATTGGTAAGAAATTGCAGGTTTGTTCAAAGCTGCATTGCAACTAACATGTCAGAATAGCATATGTTATTAGTATGTGAATAATCTTATTTATATGAATTTTCTCTAGTTTTTTTGAAGTTTGTGAACCATTTACATCGATTTGGCGACTTGAAGCTGTGACACGGAGAAGGTACGTACCTGTGAATCGTTCATAGATGTAAGAGTGAGCGAAGCCAAATCGAAACTGATTAATCAAAATTAATTTAGCCTTTTGCTCTTTTGTTGGAATTGGGATTTCTTCGGTTCAATATTAATACACTTATATTCTTATACAAATAGAAATGAAATGCTCGATTTACGATCATATTCGAAACTGATACCTAATTATCTCTGTATGTTTCTTTCAAATTTGTTAAGTTCCCGATTAAATGAGGTTGTACACAACTTGTTAATTATTCTTTGCGACAAACTTCAATTTCGTTGTATACATTTATGTATACAACTGGGACTTAAAAAACCAGCAGAAAAAGAGATCTTCATAATACAAAAACAATAGTGGTATATATCTCACAAATTTTGAGCCTCCACCACAACATTGAGACAGATATGTATCTACTTGTACACTTCTAGTGGAAGTCACAAAATCAGTATTTCTTTTCCATATCTGCAAAGAATGCAATAGTTTGCTGGTGTGATCATCAACAAATTATGTGCATTCAGCAGGCAGCAATAATGCATATTTTTACAAACTATACAGTTGGAGAACAAGGAGGAACGGAGATAAGAGATGCCTGTTTGTTCAGCAGCAAATTAAAGAGCGATCTCAACATTCTGGCAAACAAGCTCCCTCGACTGATGCTGTCGTCGGTGACACTTCCCACCCTTGGCATGTGTCTCTGTAAATTTGATCCTCAAATGACCCAAAACTTTTGCATAAGCATCTGGCAACATCATCAGCAAAATGAATTTCAAAGTTCAGTGTATGTATGTAGAAATGGCATAACATTTTCATATTGGTAAACTGCATTAATGATCTCTCTCTCACAACACACACAGGGAGTGGTGATTCAGTTTTATTTTAATAAAGTGGTCAGGGATAAAGGTCTCTTTTGAATAAATCTGTCTCGATGAATGGACAAGAACCAAGAAAAATAGCAAAAGGTAATGATGGTTTTTGGCTATGCATTGCATCTCCAAATCCTGCAAAGTTAAAGAATATGTAACATTTGCATTTCTTATACTTCATTGTCCTGTTCTACCATCATGGGAGACATGTTACATCCAGTCCACAAAGTGACAGTGAACAGGACTAACTTATTGAGATTTAGTTATATTCACCAGAACATGTGACAAAATTATACAGTAAAAAAGTTTTGATAATAATTAAACAAGTTCTTTATCTCAGAGATGATACAACTTAAAACCAAAAACTGAATTAGCGTACATCACAAACTAAATGCTATAAAAAAGGTACCTACCTTATCGTCGTATGATAATGGCAAAACTACTACGACAGTTCAAATCCAGCATTAGAATTAATGGCGTATAAGAGTTTTGCTCTCAGAGTGCTTGAACGTTTGTATGTTGGGAGCTGTATTGCATGGCCCAAAATGAAACACAACATACATTAATGACTTAACAAAAACAAAAAGAAACATTGCTACTTTATTAAATGAAACTAAGGTGGCTAGATAATACAAATTCTGGTCATTAAAACATTTAAGGCCTTCCGAATAATACCTTCAAAGTATTATAGCATGTAGATGCAGATGGAAGCCGATCTACATCTGGTCCTCCAAATGAAGCCCAAAGAGGAGCATCACAATTCACCTACTTCATCAAAAGTTTCTCAGTCAGTTAACAAAATGTGCAATATTATTTTCTCGTTCTCAATACTCGGGCGGAGCTTCTAATGTATTTTTAGGTTTTGGGAACAGGATTCTCGATACGTTTCCTTTCCTTGAGACTATACATGTATGCAGGACTCATGTGTATATATGTATTTTCCCTTAGTCTTCAAGACATTATTCAGCTAACTCTTAACCTTAAGCATATTAACAGATGCAAAAAGATTAGGATACTTAAAATGGAAACTCACCAAGCATGCTCCATATGTATACTAGGTTTTCAAACAACAGTTTCTTTGCTGAACAAAATTTACTAGGTTTCATTTACCTTAATGTATAAGAAAATGAAGACCAATAACAGGATATAATCTGAGTAGACTGTCTACTTTTCCAAAGATGTACGAAAGAGAACCAAGAAATTAAGCACTGTATATAGATCAATGAAGATGAATCTCCTAATAGAAGCTCCTACACCATCAAATACTGAATAAAGAAGTTGGAAGTTTTAAAATACCTTATGTATGGTAAAAGCTGGATGAAGGTGTTTGAACCCAAGCAATGGTGCTCTAGAACAGCTGGTTACGAACTTCAGTAGCATACATCGTTCTTTTGGTTCAAATCCAGCAAAAACCTATATGGAAAGAAAACCAACTGACACCTGAGTGCTTTTGCGTGGATAATTACAACAGAGAAAACAGCAGTACCATCAGGAACATATTAATATTTGGACTGGCCACACAATCAACATGTATATCCAATATGAAGCAATTATATAGACATCAATCTTCTTCATCTCACTAGAGCTCCAAGTGGAAGGTTCAAGAACTTTAGATGTTAATTTGTCATGCAGATCCATGGTAAGAAGACACAACAACGATAAGCGTAAAAAAGCTACTTGACAGGAACGAAAATCAGTTATTAAAGAGACTGTTTTGTAGCCTAAATTTGCAATCCTGCTCACTGAAGTGATGGGTCTGACATGCATAACGGGAGGTACTTGTCTATAAGTTTCGTTTACTGGCATTTCAATTGGAAAAAAACTTTATCCAATCATAAATTCCCAAGCCAATTAGAAAACAGATGGTTCAAGCAAGAGCCATACCTCCCAAAAAAGTTTAACTGCTCGACTTCCTTCACTGTAGCCCCCAGTATATTGTGTATGTTTCCTCAAATCATCAACATCAATATCATGATCCCCACCTGAAAGTAACTGCAAAAGACAAAAGTCCAGATGAAACAAAAACAATGGAAGTCCAGATTTAAGAGAATGTTCTCTAGTACAAAAATCAGAAGGAATAATCAGGCTAACAAATTAGTAGTATAATATATTGACAACAATGTTGGGCAATTAATGTAACAAAATGAACAATATCACTATAATTTTTTTTCCTACGTCACTACCTGGATGTAAAGATCATATTCATATAAGTGACAAACCATACCTTAAATTATGTAATCTTATAGAATGATGATAAAATTGAGAAGAAATTTCAATACATAGCCACTATCTTCATATCAAGTATAATAATGACACCTAACTTTTCGAGTTTAGAATATTGAATGTAGTTCTCTGTCCCTACATGCTTCCCAAAAATTAACTATAAATAAACAAATTTAATGGTGACAAATTTTTTTTTGCACAAATGAGATCCAAGGAATAAATAAACATGACAAAAATATACGCAAAATACCTGGTTAAATTCACTTGCATTAAATAACTTCAACCAAGCAGGTGATATCAAATCTGTCAGCCCTCGATAAAATGCATTTGAAAAAGGAAGTATCTGCAGTTACTGCTGCATGTAAGCTGATGCAAGGAATATAAACTCGAGTAAAGCTACAAAAATTCATAAGAGTACCTGTCTATTTAGCTTATAATCTGCCATTGCATGAACATATTGCAATTTGTTATCATTTGTCACACATATATCCTTGCCCCCAGGTTTTAGTTCAATAACATGCCGTTTTCCAAGAGATTCTTCAGTAACCGTAAAATCCAAAAAGAGATCTTGGACATCTCCATCATAATGCTGCATTTGCAATTGATATATGCCATCATATGCAAAATGCAACCTCATCTATAACCAAAATGCAAATATCTGAAACACACATATGCAACCTCATGTTTGAAAAACACTTCTCAGGCAAAGACATAAGGACATCATATAGAAATTCTACAATTGGATGACCTAAATCTTGGTTTAGTTTCAGTTAAATAATGTCAAGGACATGCATACTAATACCAAGCTCCTATTGCCAAAATATTCAGTAACATTGACATGCATTACAAAATAGTTATTTGTCTGGCTTCATCCATCGATGAACACTAATACCAAAACATAGTCCTCTCATTGGTAGGTATCCCTGAGGCAACTTCCTAGGTAAGCCAACAGAGTCTGTTAAAGCAAAGCCACTAACAAATTCCGGCTTCAATTCCTTCCCAGACTTCATGTATAACTGTAAACCAACCTTGAATGCCGGAAAAAAAAAAGTAAACCTCTTTCTAGTTTATTGCACGTTGAATGGTTGTATGGAACTCCTGATCTTATGAATATAGTTTGACCAAAATACTTGAGGCAATACCAACAACTAATTCTCTCACCACTCTACAAGGTTTGAGATCATGCTCAAGTTGATTCTAAGAAAAGATAACTTCAAGAACGACCAAGACAGTTTGTTCTCTTGACATGGGCCACATGGCTATAAATCACTAGGAGACAAAAAAATAACGTTACAGTCGTGACATAATAAAAGCTAGCAAGTCGTATGCTTTCCTCAAATTTCATTTATGTGATAGAGTATTCACCTTAACATACATGAGATTCCTGTACAGCTCAGGATCAAGAGTGGAGAGTTCATCCAGAAAGCTATAACGTCCCAATAACTTTTGCACAAAAACATGAGAAAAATAGAAATCCAGTAAGATTCCTTCATACAGAGCTTTACCAACAATTCTTCCCAGAAATTCAAACATCTGCATTATGTTATCCAATAATCTTGCACTTGTATTTGGAATCAGATGCCTGTCAGCAGTTGAGGTCTGGCAGAAAAGCCCATACCTGAATATTGCAGTCAGTAACAACAGATAACATAGAAAGATGATAACTAGCCAAACTCTGAGAACTAAACAGCTTACTCTGGTGAAAAGGCTACTTTTGAGAGGTCAGTCAAGAACTCTTTGGACAGTCCACCATAGTCAAGACCAGCTTCTGGGAGGCCAGATTCACTGACGAAAGAAACATGGATGGAGGACTTCAACCTAGAACCGATTGAATTCAGTTGTTGCAATCCATCTTCAAAAATATGACCCCGGCGAACTACAATCTCAATTGATCGAGACCCAGGTCCAGTGCCTTCACCAGCCATTCTTCTTGACACTTTGTCCATGCTGATAAATTCTCTGAACATTTTAACTCTGGAAAATTGGGAAAGGACTATTCCATATGACTTTTTGGTGTCAAAAGATAAACGGAAAATGTATTTGAAGAGGAAAACCATGAAGTTGGTGTCAAAGTTTTTGTCTTTGCACACTCTTTTCAATTTTCAAAGTATGCTAAATATTCATAACACCTTTGTTCATTCACTTCAAGTTCTACTGTTGTTTTCAATCCCATATCATCTATCGCGATCATATATAATCATTAAAATGGAATCCCCACATAGATATTCCTCTCTTCATACTAACCACGACGTCAAACTTGTCCCACCATAAATGTAAAAAGTTACAATCAAGCAAAAATATGCTCATTTTTCAAACCTATAACTCTAAGAAGTCAAATCATCCACAGCACAAAAAAAACACCAATACTTCTTTACAAAAAAACCAATAAACTTTGTAAACTGCACTAAAGTCTAAAACTACTGAAAATTGGAAACTTGAACTGAAAATGAAATCAAATATAGCTTTTCATATCTCCAACAGTCAACCATATAAGATGAAATTATCCAGGAAAACTAACAAGATAGCACCACTAGCCATTGCAGATACAAGACGAATTTTTTAGCAGCTACAAACAGTTTTATCATTATGATCTATGGTGTAGCACCTACCTTTCTTCAAAGGGAAATATATGTGGTGTGGTGGTAATGACAGAACCACCACTTGAGGAGGGCACTCCATCCACGGCTGAGAAAACTTCATGAGTTCTGGCAGCAACAGCAATTGGCATCCTATTACTTCTACCTGGAGCAAGCCACAAAGAATGCTGGCAAAACTGGCGCCTTGAATTCCTTTCGTATAACAAATGTAGGCATCGAACTGCAGAATCCACAAGAGCTCTGTATCGAGGGCTAATACCCCGGGATAAGGAATTATAAACAAGTGTATTCAACATTGATGTAATTTTCTGCTGTTTCTCTAACGTAAATGGGACCTGATAATTTAGATAACATCAGTACAATTATTACCACTTGTGAGTCGACTTAATAACTAATAGTAACTAATTTAATTCAGCTGTTAAAATGGTATTAATGTGACCTGCTTGTCGTAAAACTCAATGTCATCAAGGACCAACAGCAGATGCGAATAAGTGGAACAGAAGAGTAGGAGCAGACAAGATATATCTTTTGATATACCTTCAGGTCCCTGCCTTAGTGACTCGATATCCCATTCCTCAGAAGGATCTTCCTTAATTTGGCTAGTACTGGTTTGGTCATTGACTGAATCAATGTGATCATTCTCTGTTGGTGATCTCCCAGTGATCTTATGCAACATGTTAACCCATTTATTGCTAGCTTCTTTACTAGGACTCTTGTGCCTCCTTCCTGAAATGCCACCACTTATATCTCCAGTTAATATATTTGCACCAATTAAGTTTGTGTTGGCAATGGGAATATTATCATGAAAGAGAGATTTTTCAAGTTCTCCCCACAATCTTGGAAGAAACCCAGGGGTGAATGACAGCATGTTGAGGACTGGCAAGGATTTGATCACTGGACCCAAAGTGGAAAATAATCGAAGCATGCATGAATAATAGTAGGCTATTTCAAGCAACCCGTGCTTTGATGAGTACTCCTGATTGCCCCAGGAGAGATTATCATTTTCACAATTAGATACCCCTTTTTCAAATGCAAGCAGCTCCTTAAGATGCCATTGCTGACAAATAGGCCTTAAAAGGTCCAAATATGACAATTTTGGGAACCCACAAGTTGTGTCATCCACATCAAGAAAGGATTCAGCAGAAGGATCATAACCAATTTCCATTTCTTCATTTTTAATTTTTCTCTGGTTGAAGTTTTCAAGTGAAACTAACAAGTTATCCGCAAATAAAATAACCACATGGAGATAGGATGAATAGTCTAAGCCTTCAGTGAATTTCCCCAAATCTGCTCCACCCATATCGCTCTCTGTTGCAAGGCATACAGTGTTAGCAAGAGCCCAGCCGACATGTGGCATCTTTTTAGATGTTATTTCTAACTCATCCATCTCAGAAATTTCCTTCAAAATCTTCTCTTTTGAGATCTGCCATCACCTGCCATAGTATGATCAGCCCTGTTGTGCCTTAATCTAGGAAAGCTAAAAGTTACTGTAAATAAAAATATCATAATTTATCAAACATGCTTTATATATAATAGAGGGTTTTTCTTAAATTACAGCTGGAAACTTTGATTCCATGGCGGAATTTTAGCCCAAATTTACAAATATTATAAATATAGCCCATATTGTTCACTTAATAGCCCGAACAATAAAAAATTCTGGCCAACTAACGAAGGAAGCTGATTTATGATGTTATTTTGCTTTATGTTTATGATGCTAAATCAACTTCTGGTGATACATGTCAGCTTTAGTTGGCCAGAAAATTTGAGTCATGTTATTAAGTGAACAACGGAGATAAGTACATCATATATTTGTAATATTTATTTGGACTCAAAAGTGACCACATGATCAAAATGTGGGATAAACTTAAAAATAACTCTATACCAAACTACATAAATTATGATCAATTGTGGTGAAGGAAGTGAGGAACGTGTCATCAGAGTTACTCAGAGAAACAAACACGTCCCTTGACCAAAGAAGAAGTAAAAACGCTTTTGACAGTTTGAGCAGTTCTTAATGAAGTAGTTCCTTGTTAAGGCCAACTCTTACCAGTAAGGTCCTGAGGCATGGTGATAACACAGACTTGTGTCTAAGAGCAGGTACAAGTATTGAAGGTAAGCGTTGAGGAAACCAAGGTATTGTCAGCAGTGAGATGCAGTACTGCTCAATAGAAGATTCCATCATACCTTTCTCATTTATGTCGATGTTTGTTAGGTGGAATGGCCGCAAAGATAAAGTAATCGCACTGGCAACTATTACAAATCTGTCATCTTTCTGCAGCTCTTCAGAAGAGAAAGGAGCTTCCATTGTCAAAATGAATTTCCTAATGCAATCATACAACCTACTTCTTTTACTCCCAACAAACTTTACGAGATTTATCACCGCAGCATTTGCATCCTTTTGGCCATCAAGAGGAATGCAATTCCAACCTTTTGGATCAGTTAAGATAACTGCTAAATGCAGTGCTGTTGATGTGAGGACAACATCTTGAAACCTTGGTCGGGAGTAGTCAAACAATGATAAAACAAACAAGCAAACAGAAATCAGCTTCTTTGATTGATAGAACCATAACCTTCTCTCTTCAATACTTCCAATTGTCATTGAGCAAAAGCTTTGGCCTAGGTCTTCATATCAAATAGCCATGTATTAGAACAACTACTACTTAGTTACATGTCTACAAGCATGATACCATCTAAAATTCTTTCAAGCATGACCTGTTGCTAGTAAGAGATTACTACAAACAACAACCTAAAGGTTATCACGAGTACACCTCAAAGCACTTACCTTGAGCTCTATTTCAGCTGACATATGTCGCAAAGAAACCAAGGAATTAATCTAATCCACTTGTAATAAAAACCTAGCAGCAAGCAGAATCTGGCTTTTAACACAATAGTTGCACAAATTAGTCTTAAAGAACCATCATCTTCAATTCAATAATAAATGTATTTACTGAAGATGCTGAAGCAGATATTTTCACCTATCATAATGCAATATTCAACCAGCAACGAGCATTGTTTTCTTAATCTAAATGTAAAATAAGGGGAAATTATCACAAAATCACCTAACTTCTTACTCTTTCCTTGCATTTCTGAGGTCAGTGAGAAACCACAACACTCAACTCATAACCAAGCATATTACAAAAATTCAATATTCAAGCAATGTCATACCTTTTGAAGCTATATCCCGCAAAACAATTCTGAAGCAACTCATCATACAGTCCCTATCCCTAGCTCCAATCCTCCCACGTCGAACAGACAAATAATTTATAAAGAAGAGAAATGGTCGCAAAATCTCCACGGACATCTGCACTCCAGTAAGAGAGCCAGGGCGACTATTAATCATCATTTCCCACTCCTCCCTGAGCTGCAAAGCCGCGGATTCTGTAGCATGATGCCGCCTCCAACCTCTCTGAACATAATGAGCACTCTCAAACTCGAATAATCATATACTGAACTAAGTTCCCGATTCTTCAAAAAAATAACAATAATAACAAATAAAACAAGTGCAAAGGAGATAATTGGTTAACCTGAATAAGCAGCGCGGCGGCCTTGGCTCGCCGCGCATAATTCCGGAGCTCCCTTTCCTGATTAACCCTATCCAGAAGGGCATCCCTCGTAATTTCCTTGGCGCTGGCTCCACGCAGCGACACCTGATCCGTAATTGAAGTGAAATTGAAAAATCACCATACAATTGGTGGTAATTGAAGTGGTTGATCACCAAAATAATGCGATCAGAGATGAAATTGCTTGGAATTGTAGAGGCAAAGCGAGAGAGTGAAGTACCTGGTTTTTGCGAGATTCATTCATGGCTCCACGCGATTACAGCGGACTCAGGAGCAGAAAATTTATCGATTGATATGTGAGCTTTTGGATTCAAATAGTTGCGAATTTTATTCGAACGGAATCTCTAAAAGTGCAAGCAAAACTAATCATGTCAATCATGATAACTTACTTATTTTTCAACTAGTGGGATAATTAATCCCATCACTGATTTTGGATAAGTCAAAACAAAAACCAAGCTAGCCAACAACTTTCTTTTTCTATTGAGTCTCTGTAAATAAGCAAAACATATAGACATATAGTAGCCACAAAATAGAAACATATTAATTCTAGCACTTTTACTGTAAAAAGACAATTTTACCCTTTAAGTAATTCTATTGAATTTTCGAAACTTTTTGTACAAAAATGATGTGTAATTCTGCTGAATTGGAGTACCAATTTTACGTCTTAGTATGACTTTCACAATGACAAGTCACGTGAAATTGTATAATATTGCATCATTCTCAATTTCGTGTCACAATTTCTTGTCATTATTTGAATAAAAGCAAAAAATGGCATTTTGGAGTTTCTTTTTGTAACTATAGCTACTAGTATTATTTTAATTTTAGCCTCTAAATACTAGTCACATATATGCATGCATGTACACAAATTAATTTACCCTTACTAAAAATAAAAGCAAAATACTCCCACCCTAGCCCACCCCACCCCCTCTCTCTTTCCCATCGCCTCTTTTCTCTCTCTTAGGCTAAGAGCAACAACACGTTCGAGATGGAGCTCTTTGGGCAAAACTAGGCTTGAGTACTTGGAACTCCCATGTATATATATATATTTTTTAACTTTTATGTATAAATTCACAAAATTTTAAAAATGGAGTAATTTTATTTCATAAAATTAAAAAATATTACACTAAATTAAAATAAAAGAAAAACATTACACACTAGAATTATAAATTAAAAAAAAAAAAAAAAACACTACACTAAATTGAGGTGTGAGAGATGTGATATGAGTTGAGAAATGAAGATGAAAATGAGTTGGGATGGAGTGGTATTTAGAGATTTAAAAATCTGATTATTTCTTTTAAAAAAAGAAAAGAAAAGGACCAATTCCAAGGGATTTACGTTGGCGAATCGAAGGCGCTACGTGGTGTGCGTGGCAGAGGAGAGACGCTCGGCGTTGCGCTATCTCTTCTCTCATGCGAGCTTGCATTCATGTGCGCCGCCGCCGGTCTCATTTCTGGACACGCTATCACCGTTATCACTGAATTTTCATCTCTCCATTACAAAAGTTGAATCTTTTCATTGGATGTTCTGATTTTAGCATTACTTGATGTTTATAAATATTGTGAGAGTTCAATGCATGTCTTCTTCTCCTTTAATTTATACTACTGTACATGTTTTGAAGAATTAAAACCGATCGGTAGTTTAATTTTATCTTCAGAAATTAAAATTTTATATTTTAATTTTGTCCCTTTGATGAAATTCAAGAACTACGTACAGGTTTTTATATGCTATTAACTTAGTGGATGATCATATTAGCTCAAAACACAATCTTATATAACTTCGAGTTTGTTACGTTTTCTCTATAATTTCGAGACCACTCTCCGTTTTTTTGCTGCGGATTCGGTTTTGAGACGAACTTGGACGAATTGTGTTCAATTCTTCCAAATCTGACTTCATTTTCCTGAGATTTTACAAAACACACTAACCCAACAAGTGTAATAATACACAAAGTGGAGAAATAATTGAAGGAACAAGCTTGTTTAATTACAACAAGAACTTCTCACAAAACTAACATCAAATCCAACCAAAATAAAGAAAGAAAACCATGTTTATTTTGTCATAAACAAATGCAAAATGCTTTCATTTCAAATGCACGAATTAATGATCACAAGTGTTGAAATCCAGATTCGAATTATCAATTAAATTAACCCACATCTTCTAAATTCAAGCCAAGAAAAAGAGAAAAAGAATTAGTTGTCTGCCGACACTGGCACTGGAGCTGCAACCATGAAGTAAAGAGGGGTTCAATAAATTGGAGCATCCACAGACTACAGTTACACTTAGGCTCTGTTCTCTTTGATGGAAAATTTATCATGGGAAAATGAGGGAAAAGAGAACATTCACTCTTTAAATTTTTCCTTCTTTTCCATCTCCTTATCTAAAAAAAGGAGTTCTACTCTTTCTTCCTCCTCCTTTTCACTCCAATGGAAGGATAATATTTTCACTCCTTGCAAGTGGGATAATATTATCC
>JAYJMF010000028.1:2493198-2509288 GCA_036873715.1 Salvia sclarea
GCCGGTATTTACTGAAATAATGGTATATACCGCGGTACCGGTATGACGGTATATACTGAAGCAACGGTATATACCGCAGTACGGTATACAACTGTATACTTCGGTATTTGAAAAAGTGATACCTTTACCGTACCAAAAAATTCGGTATGGTATCATACCTTACCAGAAAATTTGGTATACCTTATATTCGGTATTTTCCGGTAATTTTTGGTACAGTAAGTACGGTATACCGTTTTTTCGGCAAATTTTGACAGCCCTATGCATTACTTTATTTCTCTAAAGTACATATAAGAGTAAAATTAACTATCTCCTCGTTGTTTTTATTTTTTGTAATCAATATACGAATAAATTTATAGTTACGTCACGAAAGACTCGAACAAGAGATCTTAATTCTCGGACATTAAACACTCTATAATTAGGCCAACACACACATATATGTGACACGTCCATCTCCTTAATTTTGTGTACTACAATATAATGAGACACTTATTCGATTACAAACGAAGTATAGAACTACAAATTCCTCCAAAAACGAAGTAAAATTAATAGTCAGATATCCATACATACATGGTTATACATCTCATAAAATGACCTAATCAGACGATAATCATTTAATCAATAGATCATGAAGTCTAATCTCACTCCCTCATCATTATTTCTAAATACCCAATCATATCTCAAGCGGTGACTGCGGATTCAAAAAATTCCATCCGTGAAGGCAACCTCAAAATTTTCCTATATTTAGGAAAAAAATATTGATGTTTGGCCAAAACCCATACAAAACCTTTTAAGAGTTAGAAAGTGAGAGGTGATGATTACATTTTGAATTAATTTGCTATCATCAAAAATGCCGTGTAGGGTCTCCCATGCCATGCATATGTGCCACAACCCTCACTTGCTATATTCGTCATTACATATATTCCATCATATTTTCAATTTATCTTGCATTAAACTAAAATAATTGTTGTACGAAATGTCGATTAAATTCAAACGGAGGTGGGGCATGATCATTGCTACGTATTTATTTAATAAAGTTTTCAACATTTTGTCGTACCATATGTTTATTATTACGTGGACATTAATTATATATATTCTTCATGGCTATAATTAGACTAGGTTCAATTATACAAAATGCATGGTGAAAAGATTACAACTTTTTTCAACATTAATCAAGTTTGAAGGGTAATTTCGTCATTAGAGATGATGGGCTAGCTAGGAAATAGATGAAAAAAAAGAGTCAGCCCTCTCTTGAAAATCAATTAACATAAAAAGTCTGAAAATTGGGAGTGACTTGCACTTAACATAATTATATGGATTTTTTTTATAATTATTTGCCTCGAAGGAAAAGGGAAAATGGGTTGTTGATGGTCAAATTAAGAGACATAGAATAGACATGACTTTGGTCTTTTCCATTGGCAGGAATTGCTACAACTATTAATTTTCTTTTGAAGTGTACGAATATTAAGGAATGTGAGTTGGATGATAATGTGAATGCCAGAAATTGTGAAGTGAATATTATACTTTAAGGTTGGATTCCACTTTCGAGCCCTTACTGCACTTTCATTGATCTTTCATATATGTTTTCAGACCAAGGAATTTTTCTATTTCATGTAAGGATTTTTCTATGTACGATGAGTAGAAATTCACATCTACTATTTGTGGGAGAATTTTATATCGAGGTCGACAATCTAAATAGTCATCAACCTTGAAAGCAAATAGTCATCAACGTACCTTTTGAAAGCCACATATATATATTATATATATATAGAAGAGATTGTACGTAGTAGATAAATTATGTACAACGAGTTTGATCTAGATGATGATGGTGATTATTAATTTCAAATTTCTGTGATATTAGTTACAAACATACTCATTCAACGACTAAGCCACCATAAGAGGCTTTTGCTATATATTTATTGAGCATTTTGAAAGCATGAGCAAAAATACACACACAAGTATATCGATTTGCTTGATATATGCCTTCATAACAAAATAATCAAATTTAATCACGTGTTTGATTTGAGTGATTAAGTCTGTGATAATAACCGGATCCATGATCTAATTAATCATCCATTTCGATTAAATATAGCTAGCTATAGTGCAAATTTTCAAAAATACTCTTACCAAAATTATTTTTATATCCTCTCCCCGTTCTTGAATCTATGCATTTTTGCTATATTATAAAGACAATTATGATATTATGTATTTTAGTCATAATCCTTGAATTTATACTACACCATAATGAATCATTAATTCAAACATAAAATTAAATAATATAAATATATAATCAAATCCGACTCTGTTTCATCTTAATTATGTATTTCATTCCCTATATATATAAACCAAATAATGCTCCCTAAATATATTAAATCAATGACAAATTTACATGTGCATCGCACGAAAAGTTGAGCTAGTAATATAAAAAGAAGCAACTAACACGTAGACGAACGTTTGAGATAAAAAGCATATTCACATACACTAACACTGATTGATCATAAAAATAAAAAAAAAATTAATAATAACAATAATAAAAAAAAATCAAGAAATTAATAGTGGATCAGAATTGCCTGGTAAGCATTTAGGAGACATCAATATCTTTACACAAACACAAACACACATAAATATATAATAAAGGAACTGGTAGCTTAGAGCTGACTTTTGCAATAGATACAAGTAGCCATGCTCAGTTGGCCTCGACGAAGTCATAGATTCGGATTTAATTAATATGGTACAAATAAACATTCTGTGGGCCCCCCGCTACATGTACATCAAATTCTTCATTTTAAATACCCAAAAAGAAAAAAAATTGTACTCGGATTAGGGGTGAAAAATTCAATCATGCAAGCAATTAATCATATCACATTGAAAGTTTGTTCAAGTTCAACTAGATTTAATTTGGTAGAGACTTTTAGTATTTGGTTATTATATATTCTAGGCTCAATACGTACAAGAGGATAAAACAAATTAATTTCATTTAACTATTCTAGCTAGCTAACATATATCATATCACCACTCGTTTAAATTTGATTATGCAAAATAAAATAATTCCATGGAGGAATTTCTATCTCCCGACGGTATACAGTAATATTGGGCCTTTTTACTCGTTTTGGGTTGAGCCCGTTTGGTGTGTTATCTTATTACTATGTATATAGTCTTTGAGAGCTGCAATTTGTACTCTGTAAAACTGTAATCTAACCTTCTAATACGATACGTTCTCATTTTCTGTTCGTAGACATAGCCAATTCACTGCTGTTGAACCACGTAAATTAATTTGTGTCTTCTTTACGTTTCTCTTTTCTATTGCTCAATAATACTAATCTATCATAACAATATAGGAGTATAATTTCTACTAAGTTGCTAAAAAAAGGGGGGGAGAATAATTGAATTTATTTGAGTAATTAGTAGGCTTTAAGTTCAAATGTGTAGGTACTAATAATCATGATTACTGTTGAAAGTGTAGTGTATAATCAGAGATGGGCCATTGCATGAGTCTACAATGGTGAAGAAGTCTTCTAATGAAAAGGAGAGCCCTTTGCACACTAACACTTATATAGTCATTTAGTAATCTCTAACAAGATTTAATGGAACTTATAATAATCGATTTCGACTAACTAATTGACGTAGAATTCCCCAAATTTCTGGACAATGATGTCATGTATGGCATCACCTACACCTATTTCAAGTGTAATCACATTTTGCTACATTATAATCTTAGAGGGTGTATTCTTTGAGGGATAGGGCGTACAAATAAAAATAATCGAACCTAATCTATTGTCTATTTTATGAATTGACGATGCATTGATCAATTTTAAATTTACTTGATCATCTTATTTTTCAAATTTGATCCAGGCCTATGTGTTATCATTTCATCCCATTATTCAAAGTAAATGCCTCTTCTCGGAAGAGTAGTCACGGAAATATTTCTTGGCTTCTTGCTGAGATAATGCATCTTTTTGCTAAATATTTAATTTGATTTCTTTCATTGTAGCCAAGTTTAAGATAAGGAAATATTCCTTTTATTTCAATTATGGACACCACTACTAGCTAACTCTAGAAATTGGGCTTTCTTAAAGTTCAATGATTGGCTTTCTTGTTTTTAGTGTATTAATACTGATAAATGACTTTGTGTCAAATTATGATATCATCAAATACACTTTATTGTGAAATGATCGGAACAAAAAGAAATTCGTATAAGACAAAATGATGTTTTTGGGCCTTGACATTGATTTGAGAAAATGATGTTTTTCAAAAGACCAGTTAATGTTTGATATAATTGGACCCATAAAATCAGTTTGGGCCTCAAAGAGATACCTTTGTATGCAGATTTCTTCTAAGAAATTCTGTCACTACTTCCTCAATTTATATGCAGATTTGTTTTCTATGATATATTAATAGCTAAGTGTACTTTACAAGAAGTTGAGAGCTTTCATTAATCTAAAACAAATTTTCCTGATGGGATGACTATAGTTTCGACCTTTTGCAATTTTCAAATTTGTCCAATATTCATTAATTTCGGTTTCATACACAACCTTTTAAAATATTTTCCAATATATTTTGATCTTTATAAAATATTTATTTTATATCCAACCTCTTAAAATATTTTTAAATCTATCACCAGACTAAATTTTCAATGTCAGATAGTGGAAACGGCATGTTGAAGGTTTATGTGTTAAATTTCTCCCAAAAAAGATGTCTCAATTTCTCATGAAATCTTTCAAGCTATCATAATGGGACTAAAAGTCTTAGAAAAATGTTACCATCAAATTGCTGAAATTTCGAGCGGTTATGTTATCGTAAAAGTCCTAGGGTCATTTTCAATTCCATTTAGACACTCTTGTGGGCTTAAATATAGGAAGTTTCAATAAACATTACTTTCTCCTCCATACCACCTAAGTATACTTGTCTCTGATTTAGGCACGTGTTTTAAGAAAATATTGTTGATTTCAGTTGTAGTGAAGTTTGCGGCCCATGAAAAGGTATTTTTAAATATAAAATAGTGGGGATCACCGTTGACCCGAGCTGTTGTTTCTGTGACAGTGCTGTGGAGGATTTAGACCATCTTTCGGCCTTTTCTTTGGATGTCATATAACTGGGAAAATCTGGCAAGAGCCTTACTAGTTGGTGTCATATGGATCGCAGACAGAGGATATGGAGAGATGAGAGCGAATTTTTGATGAGGCAGTGTATAAGTAAGAGTAAAAAACAGAGATTATACCGTTGTGCATTGGCTGTTGCGGTTCAACAGGTTTGGAAGGGGAGGAACATGCGAAGAATGCAAGGTAAAAGAAAGGAAATTGATGTTGTGATACATCAATGCAAAGGCATAATTGCTGGCTGTTGCCAAGATAGAGGAATGTTGAGTGTGATCAGTCAGAGGTAGGGCAGATGATTTCGGTGAGTGTTTGCTCTGTTTTGGTGTTATGTTGTGGAGATTTTGTTTGTCTTGTGGTTTTGTGTTCGTGGTAAATAAAATCGTCTATTTACCAAAAAAAAATTAATGTAAATAAATATTAAAATGAGTGATAATAAAGTAAAAAGGAGGTGAGGTCATTTCCCAAAAAAAGAAAGGTATACACTTATGTGGGACGGATGAAAACGAAAAAACAGGTATATACTTAAGTGGGACATACGAAGTACTTAAAATATGACTAGCTAGGTGTGTCAATACATATGTACACATGAAATTATTATTTAAATTAATTGAAACAATACTCAAATGGAAGAAGCTAGGTAAGAAATTATCATTGTACGTGGGAAATCTTTCTGACTATATAACTAATTATCAATAACAACGATTTTGGATTTCAAGTGTTTCGGCAGATTGTCAATGATCAGGCGTTTGCAGTTATGGATGATCAACTGCTTGAGCTCCGGCATTGTACCTTCTTCAATTACTATATTTTTAACCCTAACATTATCTTGGAGACAGAGGACTTTGAGGCAGGGAAATCCACCACGCGAGATCAACATGTCGTCACCCATATACGCATCACGTAGCTTGAGATACAACAACTTGGGTAGCTTCTCCAGTACTGACATGGGGTCCCGGGTCGTCCTTATGCGACTCAAGGTCAAGTGAGAGAGGTTTGGAGGGAAGTTTCTGGGCAAGCTCGTGGTAACTAACTTAAGCTGAGTGACATGGTCGAGAGTTTGTAACCCATCGAAATTCTCTGGTGCATGATATATCAAGGTTAGATTTACCAGTTTTTCCAGCTCAGACAGATATTTGAAGAGCTGGCTTGCATCTGACAACCGACGCATGTCAATCCCCAGTTTGGAAATGCCAGTCATCCGTGTCACCTGCCAAAGATTTGAATCATCCACCACGAACCAGCACAGTGTCCGAAGGTTCCTCATTTTCCCGAGAGGTACCTTAGATTGAGTGGTTGTTATGTATGCATAGAGATGGCGCAAGCTATCCATTTCTAATATAACTCTGTCACTAATGAAAAGCTCGAAACCACACCCCAAACTAAGAACCTGGAGGTTTTTAAGCTTACTCCACGAGTGTGGGAGGTCTGATTCAACTCCATAGTATACCATTTTTAGATATCTTAATCCAATCAGTCGGCCAATCTCCTTAGGCCATACTTGGAATCTTGCATGTCCCAAGTCAAGGACCCTGAGCAGCTCAAAGCTCTTCCAATAAGACTGCGGACCACCACCATCACTGCCATCGCCGTTGCACTCAGTCTCTCCATGGATGAAAACAGAGCGAACGTGTTGGTTGCGGGTGGAGTTGAGGACGCTCAATTGCCTGTTATATATGGCGCGATGGCGAGGCTCGTACAAGGACTGATAAGAATATGAACTTATCTCCTCTCTTACCACCTCAAAATCCATCTCCTCCTTTGCTTTTCTCAAGGATATGTCGCGGAGAAGATCGTGCATGTGGCAGGCTGTCACTTGATCATGTCTACTCTCCTTCTCTTGAACCATGTTTCGACTTATTAACTCGTTCAAATATTCTCTTCCAACATCCTCCATTGTTTCTTCACCTCCTACTACTTCTTGTGGCACCAAACCGTGTGCAACCCATATATGCACCAAGTGTTTGGCCTTGATAACCGCATCTTCCTTGAAGAATGCGAGACACAGGAAGCATGCCTTCAATTCTGGAAGTAGATTCGAGTAACTCAATTCCAGTATCGCTGATATGGTATCAATGTCGCCTCTATTGCTTCTATCCAAATGGGACTTCATTTCGTTGAGCACTTTTTGCCATTCACTCTTATGTGGTTCCTTCCGGAGTAGAAGCCCTCCCACCACACTGATTGCTAGTGGCAAACCATCACACTTTTTCAAGATCTCCTCAGCTATGTCCTTCAATTCTTCTGGACACTTGCCATTATTATCAATGGAAGCTTTTCTCAACAAGAGCTTCAAGCTTCGTTTGGCATCCAAGAGCTTCATCACATGGACGGTGTCGTCGCTGTACTTCGTCATAACTTGATTGCGGCTTGTAAGCATCAGTCTGCTAGCTGGGTCTGACCATTTATTTAACTATATCAAGGACTAACAATATATGATCATAAAATGAATAAAAGTCAGAAGGGATATTGGTTATCCTACAAACCACTTTTTAAAGTGAGAACGTGAGAATCTGTACATTATGTACAAAGTATTTGCACTGTGAGAATACTTTGATAACACAAAAGTACTATGGAAAAATCACAGTGCAGATACTTTGTATGTAATATGCAGATTTTCATATTCTCACTAAATATATCCATTTTGAAGATTAAAGGAAATATATCCATCCATGTAATAATATTGAAATATCATTATAGCAGCCGTACATGTCAAAATACTTTTATTATAAAGAGTACAAACATCACCGTTAATGTGATCTTCTATCCTACTATTTTCTGAGTTCCATGTTATTTCACTATTAATTTTACTATTTTAATACTCCATCTATTCATGAACTGTTTCTCACATGTTGATGAAAACATGTTTTAGACCGTCCACATCAATGATTTTTTGGCCATCTTTTTCACTAAAAGACAAACATCAACTTATAAAAGAAAAGATAAAAGAAAATATAACTTGATTTTTTTCCCATCTAGATGGGTACACTCATCTCAATGGCAAAAATATCACTCCACACTTTATTGACACGTGTCACTTTATTGACTTTTAAATATGTAAAATTCAAGTTGTAGAGTAATTTTTTAGTATCATGAATGGAGTGCAAAAAATTATGAAAAAAATTAAATTGTGAATTGTGTATGTGAAAGAAAGAGAAATTAATATTTATTCAAAAGTTAGATTAGTTTGGATCATGAGTAAAGAGATGGTCTTAGTAAGGTAGCTAGGTTCTGTTGGGAGTTGAAAAAAGTAGTATCATACTTTTTAAAAAAAGTGCAAATAGAAAGTGAAAAATGGTTAAAAACATACGAAAAATCAAATATGGCAAACGGTTCGTGCACCTTTTATTATAAAATAAAATATTTTGTTATTATATATTCCTTCTATTCATGAACAATTTGTCACATTGAGAATTTAAAAAGTGCACTGAGAGTTGAGAAAACAGGTTAAAAAGTTATTATAAATGAAAAGTGACAAATGATTAGTGGAGAGAGGAAGTAATGAGCCATACCTTTAGGAAAAGCGTTTTTCAGCAATTCCCAGTGCTCGACTTCCCACAGGTCGTCCAGAACTATAAAATACAGTTTGCGACGGAGTTCTTCATAAACCCGTTTTTGCAGAGTCTCTTGGCGCGTTGGTTGGTTTTCCATGGTTTCCACAACCTTGGCATCATCCAACGAAATCCCAAGCTGATGCATTATCTGCTTCATTACGTCTTCAAGTTTAAATTCCCTCGAAACAACCACCCAAGCACGCCTCTCGAATCGATCGGCCACGGCAGGATGGTTGTATACTGTGCTGGCAAGTGTTGATTTCCCTATTCCGCCCATCCCCACCACCGCCGCCACCGCGTGCCATTCCCTCGCCTCCTCCTCCTCCCATGATATCGCCTCCTCTTTCATCAATATCGCCAATAGCGCAGCCTCCACTTCCTCCACCTCGTTCTTGCCACGCTCCTTGATCTCCTTCTTCTTCTTCTCCAGGCGTTTCCTCTCATACCTGCAGGGACGGAGCTAGGAATGTTACTTGGATGGAGCTAAAATAGAAAAAAAAAAAAAAAAAATCAATCATAAATGTGCTAATAATAAAAAATCTAAAAAAAAAAATACTCTCTTTGTCCATTACAATTGACCATTTTACTATGTTTGGTTGTCCCACGGCACTTGGCTTCAAAAAAGCAAAAAGTTAACACATAAAATACAAAAAAGTTGGTGGACCTTAATACTTTATATCTTACTAAAGTCTTTCCTTAATCTTCGTGCCAAAAAAGTAGGGGTCAACTGTAATGAGACGGAGGGAGTAATTTTATAGTGCAAATAAAAACAAATTCTTTTTGCCGGGGGGTGCTTGTGCTCCCCCTGGCTCCACCACTGTTGTGATACCTGACCCATCTCTCCTTCTCCGACACCGATATCTGAAGCAGCTTGCTCACGAGCTCCTCCACGTGTTCCTCCAATCCCACCATGTCTCCCTCTTCCTCCAATCCCACCATGTCGTCGAGATCTTGAATGCCGTACCTCACGCGGCTCTCTTTGATATCCTTGAGCCTCTTGTGGATGGACTCGATCTCCTTCCCGACAGTGTCATTGTTGTACTTCGTCATAACTTGATTGCGGCTTGTAAGCATCAGTACACTAGCCGGGTCTGACCACATATATAACAACTATTTCAAAGACTAACAATATATGGTCATAAAATGAATAAAAAGTCGGAATATTTATTTGGAGATAGAAGGAGATATATCCATTTGAAAAGGAATTACATCCATCCATGTAATAATAGTGAAATAGCATTATAGCAGCCATGCATATCAAAATACTTTAATTACAAAGTGTACAAACTTCACCGTTGATGTGATCTTTTGTCCTACTATTTTCTGAGTTCCCCGTTGTCACACTATTAATTTTACTATTTTAATACTCCATCTTTTCATGAACCGTTTCCCACATGTTATCCGGCACAAATTTTAGTAATTTTGTTGACTTATTTGGTAGGATGTGTTAGGAGTTGAAAAGAATAACATGCTTTTGAGAAAAAATGTAAATGAAAAGTGACGAATGGTTAAAAACAGACCAAAAATGAATGTGTGGCAAACGGTTCGTGGATGGAGGGAGTACCAAGTTTATAAAGTAAAATATTTTTTTATTATAATCCTTCTGTCCATGAACCATTTGTTACATTTTGATTAATACAAATTTTAATAATTTTGTTAACTTAGTTCAAAATGTATGTGTATTGAGAATTGAAAAATTGAGTTAAAGTTATTATAAAGAAAAAGTGAGGGAGTAATGAACTATACCTTTAGGGAAAGCTCTTTTCAGCAATTCCCAGTGTTCGACTTCCCACAGGTCGTCTAGGACTATAAAATACAGTTTGCGACGGAGTTCTTCGTAAATCCGTTTCTGCAGAGCCTCTTGGCGCATTTGTTGGTTTTCCACGGTTTCCACAACCTTGGCATCATCCAACGAAATCCCAAGCTGACGCATTATCTGCTTCATTACGTCTTCAAGTTTAAACTCCCTCGAAACAACCACCCAAGCACGCCTCTCGAATCGATCGGCCATGGCCGGATGGTTGTATACTATTCTGGCAAGTGTTGATTTCCCTATCCCCACCACAGCCACCACTGCGTGCCATTCCCTCGGCTCCTCCTCCTCCCCTGATATCGCCGCCTCCTCCTCCTCCTCCTCCCCTGATATCGCCTCCTCTTCCTTCAATATGGCCAATATCTCCGCCTCCACTTTCTCCACCTCCTTCTTGCCACGCTCCATGATCTCATTCTTCTTCTTCTCCTGATGTTTCCTCTCCTCCTCCATGCGTCTCTTCATGTCACGCTTCCTCTCATACCTGCAGGGTCAGAGCTAGGAATGTTACTTGATGGAGCTAAAATAGAAAAAGAGAAAAAAAATCAATCATAAGTGTGCTAATAATTTTTATTTTTTTTAAAAATACTCCCTGTGTTCCATTACAATTGGCCATTTTACTATTTTGTGTGGTTGTCCCATACATTTGGCCTATTTCCAAAAAAACAAAAAGTTAATACATATATTCCCTCCGTTCCTGAGAAGTGTGTAGGTTTTTTTTTTTTTTTTTTTCGTTCGTCCCTAAAAAGTGTGCAAACCCACTTTTTGCAAAAAAAGTTTCAATTTCTATCCTCATTATTTCACCTTTATTACCAAAAAACCAAACATGACCACCACACAAAACACTTTATCACTATTTTGCATTACTTTATCACTTAAAAAGTGGGACATTTTTCCGCTCACATCACTTTATCACTATTTTGCATCACTTTATCACTTAAGAAGTGGGATCCCTTCTCCACTAACACCACTTTATCACTATTCTGCATTAAAACCTGTGTCACTCCCTCTCTTGCACACTTTTGAGGGACGGAGGGAGTAAAATTCAAAAAAGTTGGTGGACCTTAAGACTTTATACCTTACTAAAGTCTTTCCTTAATCTCCGTGCCCAAAAAGTAAGGGCCAATTGTAATGAGACAGGGAATAGAATAATAGTGCAAATATAAACAAATTCTTTTCGCCGGGGGGCGCTTGGGCTCCCCCTGGCTCCGCCACGGCTGTGATACCTGACCCGTCTCTCCTCCTCCGACACCGATATCTGAAGCAGCTTGCTCACGATCTCCTCCACGTCTTCCTCCAACCCCACCACGTCTCCGTCTTTCTGCCAGTAAGCCACTCTCCGCCGCAGCTCAGCCTGCGACGACCTCGAGTCCGCCCGCTGCTGATGGTCGTTGAGATCTCGAATGCCGTACCTCACGCGGCTCTCCTCTATGTCCTTGAGCCTCCTGCGGATGGACTCGATCTCCTCCCCGACCTTGCTGCGGTGGCGCAGGCAGTCGGTTGGGAAGCAGGCGGCGCGGCCGCCGCACCTCCGTCGTGGCTGCTCTCGGCCCTCGACGTAGAGAACGAACATCTCCACGGCGTCGGCGGCGTCGTGGGCCACCTCCCTGATCTCGTCCACCCAGCGGCGTATGCTCTCGCTCTCGCTCTCGGCCATCTTCTTCTCCGCGTCTTTCTGGAAGCACTGCATCCTCTTCAGCTCGTTCCTCAGCCACTCGACTTCCCCCGCCACGCCTTTCAGGAAAACGGCCTTCTCGATCAGGAAATTGCCCAACGTCTCCACCGCAAACGACAACGCTGCTTCCATCGACGTGCTATATATAGGGGCGGACGCAGAAATTTAAGTTGAGGGGTGCTCCACTGTCAATACTATTTTGTAAAGTAATAAAAGAAACTTAGAAAATGATAGTAAAAAAATAAAATATTGACAAAATACATCGAGCTTGACGTAAATATCAAAACCTAGAGAGGTTTTAGCTGTGTTCAGATGCCTGAACAGACTCTCAGGCGAGCTATTTGTGACGCGACGAAGGATAGATATATATATATATATTTTTGGTATGCAGTTGGTGGCGAATTCATGTTGGACGTGAATAGAGTTATATAAGAGGAATATTGTTTCACATCGACTTGATAATGAAGCTGCTATTGATATAAAAGTTGGACAATCCTCCCCTTATATTTTTGTACATATCCGTGTCTCGTGTGCAAGAATGAAGGAGATAAATTTTAAAAGAATCGAAAAGTAAAAAAGGATAAACAGCATGAAAAGAAAGGAATAGTAATTTGCGTGTGTTGAGGGACTAGATGGTTGCCTCTACTACAAGGAAGGAACCGTGGATCTAAAATAAAAACCAGTTCATATTGAAAAGTCTTCTACTTTTATTAATTAACTCAGATATAAGAAATAGTACTCGATGTCAAATTTTTCTATTTTAGTACATACTCACAAAGTTAGTCTTTTTCTATTTTTGAAAATTAATGATCTAATACCATATTTGAATTTTATACTCTTATTTGTACTAATCATGATGACTGTTGAAAGTGTAGTGAAGAAGTCTTCTAATGAAAAGGAGAGCCCTTTGCACACTAACACTTATATAGTCATTTAGTCATCTCTAATACGATTTCATGGAACTTATAATAATCGATTTCCACTAACTAAATTGACGTAGAATTCCCCAAATTCCTGGATAATGATATCATGTATGGCATCACTATGTCTAATCAAATCAAACCAAACTTTAGAATTTGACTACACTATAGTTGTAACCTTATGGGGAGCAGTCACAGCAATATTTCTTGCTGATATATTATGCATCTTATTGTTAAATATCTTTCATTATTAATAAATTTGAGGGAAGGAAATAATCCTTTCATTTCGAATATGGATACCACTGCTGGGCCTGGCTATCTCTAGAAACGGTTGGGCCTATTACTTTTTTAGTTCAATAGTTGGGCTTTCTTATTTTCTTATCTTTTAAATTTCACATAAGGAGAAAATGATATTTTTAAGAAGGCTGGTTGTCGTTTTGATTGAATTGGCCCCCATTATCATTTTGGGCCTCAGAAGATTCTTTTGGGCCCTAATTCCAACTTTTTATGTTTATTTCATCTATTCATAATCTCTTTTGCCTCTCTAACATATGACGTGGGCCAATACCACCTCTAAAAATACTCTTTCACCCCTAGTTAAAATAATAAAAGGACATCTATATTCTGGGATTCGTTTCTTTTTTAAAATAATAATAGTTCATGTTCATTTCGCTTGGGCCCATTAATTACTTATAGTTGGGCCTCTTATTTGGTGGCCCACATGATTTCTTATGCTTGGGCTCAAACAAATAGCGCAACTTTTTTTTTATCACATGTCAAGGCTGGTACTTCTATTTTTGTATTCTTTTTTCCATTTTACATTATGATTTTGTTAAATAGAAATCAATATACTCCGTAAATGTTGATTGATGGACGGTCAAAATTGATTTTATAATGAGATAATGTTTTTTTACGCATAAATACATATTCTATGCTTTTCAGGGGAGATATGATCAATCATATATGATGCAAACATATAATGTTTGGACATGATTCAACGAATCAATTTCATTGTACATGAGATCAATGAAGGAATCTCGTACATAAAATAGGAAAAAATTCTGAGTTTTAAGCAAAAACATAGGAGAAGAGAGATTCAAGCAATAGTAATCTCAATGTTGCTACGTACCGTTGTTAATTATAATGTAGCAATGATACAAAATCACTTGAATCTGTTTCCCATATATCTCTTCCTCATTTACTCCCATATGCATTGATTGAGATGGATACTCTCGAATCTGCAGACGTTCAACATCACCTTCCAACATTCCTAACACTTTATTCATTGATGGACGATCATCTGGATTCATCTGAATGCACCATAATGCAACTATTGTCATTTTCCGAACAATACTTTTCCCACTCTCATAATGGCCACTCCGAAGCTTTCCTTTGTACACACAACCAAAACCTCCTTCACCTAGTTTTTCCCGAAAGCATCCTGTCATCTTCTTTATGTCCGAATAAGAGTACTTGATTGGGGAGAGTTCGTTGATGCTTCGTAGGAAGCCCTCGATGCCTTCGTACATCGACAACCGCCTTCTTCGGAACTTTTTGATCAAGAAACCCATTGCGCGCAGAAACCCAATGATGAATCTTACTCCAAAGCCAACAACTTCCATATAAAAAAGAAAAAAGCTTTTATTTTTATCAACCATCCTTATACTATATCTTTTCCTTTATACATCATAACTAGAAATATTAAAAGCATAAATTAGGAGCGCACCAATGTATCGTTGAGCACTAGGGCGCCTCCCTACAAGTAGTCCACACACATGATATGTAGCAAATTAAGTTAAAAACAGAGTGAAAACACATCCCATCTATTATCTTCTTTGTTGAGAGAAAATGATTGAGACAAAGGTGTGTAAGAATTCTCACAGTTTGTTGCTTGAAACAAAAAAGAGAAGCCGAATCCGATGGTGATCATGATCTTTGCTGGAATGGTTACCCCTGCAAATACGACAGCTGGAAATTTTCTAGACAAAGTTAACTACTTCCTACATACAATTCCCTTAATGAAAATATTCTAGACATGATTAGAGGGGATTAATTATGGATTTCGATTAAGTTAAGAAATGAGGAGTGAAAAGATTTGCTCGTTTCCAACAAAGGGGACAACGCATTTCCATATAAGAGTCGGTTCAGATTCAATTTTACAACTCACATTCATTGAAAAACATATATAGTACCTGCAAAATTAGAAAATTTGAAAGTTGATGTATGTTATTTTAAATTTTAATTAAAGATTGATTGCAAAACCAGAATTTGTTCAAACTTAGCGTATTTTACGGCAATTAACCACTAACTAAATAGTGCAACACAAATTTAAGAGCTCACCTAGTATGAGCATAGAAATCATGAGACAGCCTCCAATTGGACCTAAATAAGAAAAGTTGTTGAGAACAAATATATCATCTTACTTTATAAACATGGATCAAGTCAGTCATCTTACCTCTAGGTGGTTGGAAGGATGATATTCCCTGCATAGTACAAAAAATTATCAGCACATAAATGGAATTCTAAATTGTCGACCTCAGGTGAGGTCGGCGGTACCCACACCCAATTGAGTGTATCGGATTGGGTGTGGAGACCACCGGACCTCACCTAAGGTCACCTCACGCGCAAGTGTCCCAACTTCTGAAGCAATATTCTTACCCCACTTGTAATAAAGATCAGAGTAGTACTCATTGCAAGTAACTAGGCCATCTGGATTGACAGAACAAGTCACCCCCTCTCTGCAGTTGCGACACTCGAAGCCGGACCAAGACCAAGACAGATTAGATCCATACAGCAGAGACTGATGGATTTCCGAGAGCGACACATTGTTCCAATCCGCGAAATCCCAAGATGTTGCAAGCATGTGTAATTGCTAAACCCTTAAAAACTATCGCTTAGAACATTAACAGGAACGCGATCTAATCAGCGACACTCACGCACACAGCATAAAATAAAGAACACACAATATGGTAACCCAGTTCGGTGAACCACCTACGTCTGGGGGGCCTTGCCCAAGGAGAAACTCTTCACTATGGAGTACA
>JAYJMF010000028.1:2509388-2520716 GCA_036873715.1 Salvia sclarea
TATAAATGAGAGAATGTCGAAAAATTCTCGTTGGTATTAACTATTTAGATACGCACTATGAACTCAAAGTTCAAGAAGTTATTGATTGCCAAAGGAGTGATGAAATCTCATATGGCTTCCCGAAAGTCTCGTCCAACTTCGATAAACCGGAGTCTTCCCGTCGCCCGCAGGGGTCTATCCAGGAAAACAGCCACAATCTTCCTCCGAGAGGTGATAATGTTAACCCTACGGTTGCGGTGGCTTCCACCAGAGGTGACCCCGCTCAGAGTCAAGTGAACAAAAAGGTCTCCTTTGCTGAGATCACTGCCCGGAAAACTTCCAAGCCGCCTGACTTGTTCACCCATAATATCAACGCCATTAAGCCAATAAAAATGGACGATGGATTGACTATCATCATGCCATCGACTATGTACGAGCAAAGGCTTAAGGAGTTCCAATTTGCGCTGATAGGGCGCATTATTCTCCCGCAAGGCACGGCCCCCCATGGCGCTGACAGTTTGAAGTCCGAACTGAAGGCCTTGTTTGGCATTGCTGGTGACTGGGTTCTAATGCCATTGGGAAGAGGTTTCTTTTCCCTCAAATTCCACCTACATGAAGATCAAATTAGAGCTGCTCGACAGTCCTCCTGGAGGCTAAGTTCGGGATTCATGCAGATACGTGATTGGAAGCCAAATTTTGACCCCTACAATGAGCTTTCTTCCACAGCGCAGATTTGGGTTCGGCTCTTTCATTTGCCTGCCGAGTATTGGCACCTGGAATTCCTTGTGGGCATTTTTCGTGCTATGGGGAACGTTATCAAACTGGATGGAAACACCGCGCATGGGCTTGTTGGCCACTTTGCGAGAGCTCTCGTGGAAGTTGATCTCTCTAAACCTCTGCTTGACTCGGTGAGTGTTGGTATGCCTGAGAATTTATTTTATGTTGGTTTTAAATACGAGAATGTCCCGCTGCTCTGTTCTTTCTGTCATTTTGTAGGATACTCGGTGGACAAATGCAGAAAAGCCAAAGCTTCTGAGGAAGAGACTGCGGCTAACGTCGAGCCTAAGCGCAAGCGGCAGCCCCGCAAGCAGTGGGTCGAGAAGCAGAATAATGTCCCGGCCAGCCCTAAGCACTCGGAGGCTAAGGACTTCGCTAATCATTTTAACGTCCTCTACGACTTGGATGATGTTGAAGGCTCCGAGGCAGCTTCCCAGCAGCAACATCGCGAGGATGATGACTCCAACGCTGATCCTGTTGAGGTCGACAGTGAAGTTGTTCCTGATACTCCCACAGCTGAGCTATTTGACTTGGTCACGGTCTCGGAGACTGATCAGTCGAATTTGGACAAAGATGATCCTGCTTGCACTGCGACGAAGAACAGGTTGATTGCCCAGGCTAGAGAGATCGCGCGCACCCGTCAGTTACATGCTGAGATGAGGAGTTCTGCCGAGTCGGATCCTAAACCTACTGGATCTATCTCAAGCTCAGATGTTCAGGTCCCTACCTCTCAAGTGGGGCAGCCATGACCCAAAAATCTTGCCCCAAACTCTCCGCATCCTGCTCACCGCCGTGTTATGACTAGGCTTCAAGCATCGCTTGAGAGGGGTCAGCGACCTATTGCTTATGAGCTGGATCCCGGGGATTCTGATAACCTCAAGAGCATGACAAAAGTGGCTAACAAAAGATGGAAAGATATCGCGGAGGAGGATAATCTGTCTGATGATGAGAATGACGACATGGGGGGCTCTCAGTCGGCCAATTCCCAATTTTTTTTATGAATATTCTTTCCTGGAATGTGTGTGGCTTCACCTCGGAGTCACAAAGGTATCTCTACGAGCATTGCCGTTCGTTTTCTCCTCTCATTATTGGCATCATTGAACCCAAAGCTGCTTTCCGTACGGTTCGTACTTCTTATTGGAGCTCGATTGGTATGATTCCGATCCATCAGAACAATCGTGGTATCAGGTGCTCTAACATTTAGATTTTGGCGAGAGCCGGTGTTTCTTGTGTTGTGGTTTTTTCCTCTCCTCAGGCTGTCGCTTTGGACGTCGCTATTCCGGAAAGATCCTTTAGGGTTATTTTTGTTCATGGGGCTGCTATGTATTCTGGCCGTCGAGCTTTATGGGCCAGCGTTATCTTGCTTCTTGTCCCCAATTTGGTCTGCTTAGGTGATTTTGATGCTATTAAAGGGGCTCATGAAAAGACTGGCAACCGGCCTGCGGCTATTTCCTGCCGTGAGTTCTGCCAATTTATCGAGGATGCTAACTTTGTGGAGCCCCAGGCGGCGGGTCTTCGGTACACATGGTCGGGTCGGCGTTATTTCCCTCAGCATATTGAGTCCATTCTGGACCGTGTTCTGATCTCTCACAGCTTTGAGCGGTCTTGGTTTTCTTGCTATTATAATGTTCTCCCTCGCCTGGCGTCGGACCATTCTCCTATTGTGCTTCGCTGCATGGCCATGGATCTCACTCCTAAAGCTCGTCCTTTTAAGTTCTTCTCTATGTGGATTCAACATCCGGGGTTTCAGGCTCTTATCAAAGACTCCTGGGACGCTGATATTGTTACTTCTTGTCCCATTTTCAGAGTAATGGCCAAGCTCAAGAGGGTCAAGGCTAGGCTGAAGATCTGGAATAAAGAGGTTTTTGGGATGGTGGATGCCGGCATTAATGATCTTCAGGCGCGTTTGTTGGATGTTCAGCAGCGAATCTCTTCTGAGGGATACACGGATGCTATTTTTGACGAGGAAGTTGGGATCCAGGCGGATCTCAATGTTATGCTTAATCGGAAGAATGAGATGTACCGTCAGAGGAGTCGCATATCCTGGCTCAAGGATGACGATAGAAATACATCTTTTTTCCATAATATGGTGAAGCAGAGACGTCCCTCGCACTCCATCTAGCAGCTTCTTATCAATGGATCAGTCTCTTCTGATCAGGGCGCCATCGCTCAGCACATCGTTCAATTTTACACTGAGCTTTTCACTGGGATTAGTCAGTCTGTTAATCTAAAGGGAGTCAATTCTCTAATCACTAAGGCAGTCTCTTCGAAGCAGGCGGCCATGCTCACGAATATCCCTGATAAGGCAGAGGTCAAGGCAGCAGTTTTCTCTATGGATGGTTCCAGCTCCCCTGGACCTGATGGCTTCAGTGGCTGTTTCTTTCAGTCGTGTTGGGAGATTATTCAGGATGATGTTTTTCGGGCTATCCGTCATTTTTTCAGGAAATCCTATCTTCCGAATGGGCTTAATGCAAGCACTGTTATTCTGATCCCCAAGAAGGAGACGGCAATCTCTGTTACGGACTATAGGCCGATTGTCCTCTCCAATTTCCTCTTCAAGATTATCTCCAAAATCTTGGCTACTAGGCTCAGTGGGGTCGCGGCTGATATTGTGGCCCCTAACCAGTTCGGGTTCATTAAGGGCAAGCAAATCCATGATTGTATCACTTTGGCTTCGGAAGGTGTTAATTACATGGATCGTACTAGCAGTGGTCGTAACATGGCCTGCAAAATCGATATCTCCAAGGCTTTTGATACGATGAGTTGGGAGTTTATATACAGGGTTATGCATGCTTTCGGGTTTCCTGACATCTTTGTTAACTGGATCTCCTGCATCTTCAGGTCGGCCAAGCTGTCGATTCTTATTAATGGAGGCACTCATGGGTACTTCTCTTGTTCCCGTGGGGTCAGACAGGGAGACCCTCTCTCTCCTATTCTGTTTGGTATTGCTGAAGATGCCTCACTCGGATGCTGTACAAGGCTGTCATTTCTCAACGCTTGAAACCGATGGGCTTCTCCATGTTCGCTAAGTTCCCCTCCCATCTTCTTTATGCCGATGACATTATCTTATTCTGGTTGGCCTCTACGGACAAAGCTAGGGCCATTACTTCTGTCCTGCGCTGTTATGGTGAGCTTTCGGGTCAGATTTGCAATGCGGAGAAATCCCATGTCTATTTTGGTAAAGGGGTCTCTACTCCTTTAAAGCGCAGCATTAACAGGGTTCTTCAATTCCATCCCGGCACTACCCCTTTTGTTTACCTTGGAGCTCCTCTCTTTGCCTGAAAGCCTCGAAGAAACTTCTTTGATTCTATCCGTAACCGTATTCTGGCAAAGTTTCCAAAGTGGTATCGCAGGCAGCTCTCTATGGCTGGTCGGATTTGCCTGGTCAAGTCCGTGATTCAGAGCTCGACTATTCACTCCATGCTTGTTTACCGCTGGCCTAAGCAAGTCCTCCGTGATATTGATGCGGCCTGCAGGAACTTCATCTGGACTGGCAGCACCTTGGAGAAGCCGTTCTGCTCTGTTGCTTAGAACACGGTTTGCGCTTCCAAAGATCGTGGGGGTCTAGGAGTCCGCGCTCTCCGTGTTATGAACGATAGTCTTCTCGCCAAGATTGCCTGGAAAATCCTTAAAGGTACGGATTTCGGGTTTTCTATTCTTAAAGCTAAATATCTTGATTGCAGTCTGCAGCCTGCCCTGGTCCGTGTTATGTCTTCCTTTTGGATAGGAGCGCGACGTCTTTTTGACAGCCTCGATAAGGATACTTTTTGTAGTATTGGGGATGGTTCTTTGGTTCTTTTCTGGTGGGACGATTGGCTTGGCTATCGCATTGCTGATAGAATCTCCATCCCCTCCTATCTTCGGCGGTTCCTCTCTCACAAAGTGTCCGATTACTTCTATAATGGCGTCTGGCATTTCACTGAGCAATTCTTTGTTAGCCATCCCAACATTGTGGCTGATATTCTTACTGCTCCCCTGGGGGATAGGGAGGACATTCGATATTGGAAGCCCTCACTCTCTGGCGAGGTTACTAGTAAGGCCGTGTATCATCAGATGACTAAGCAGGGGTTGCCGGTGAAATGGGGAAGCTGGATTTGGACGAGTTTTTTGCCCGTCAGAAGATCTATTGTCTCTTGGCGGGCTATCCGGGGAAGACTTCCTACTGTTGACTCCCTTATGCGTTTCGATTTTGCTGGTCCTAACATTTGCATGCTTTGTCGCAGGGACGAGGAATCTATTGATCATATTTTTTGGCTCTGTGATGTGGCTATCTCTGCATGGAAGCGGTTGTTGGATTGGTTTGGTTTGGACAGCATACAGCAGGCCTCTGATCTTAATTCCTTCTTGGTTTTGGCGATGGAGGCTTACCTTATCCCCCAGTTCAGGAATATTTGGAAGCTGGGTGTCATCACGCTTATTTGGAGGATCTGGATGGAGGGAAATGCCTGTGTTTTTTAAGGAAGGGCCGACAGCCCCATGAAGATTGCTGCTTTCGTCAAGACGGCTATTGTGGAGGCCGTTGCCTCCTTCAAGCTCGGGCAGTGCTTTAACATGTGGTCTGATTATCAAAAGGGGCGCCGGCTGGGAATTACTTGTAACTTTCCGGCCCCTGATGCCTTCATTTCTGTGACTTGGTGGCCTCCCTTACCTCAATGGATCAAGGTCAACACTGATGGCTCTGCGGCGGCCTGTCCGGGAGCGACGGCGGCCGGTGGTGTGTTCAGAGATGCGGCTGGTTTAGTTCGTGGTTGTTTTCACGTGGATGGAGAGGTTGGCTTCGCCTGTGAGGCGGAGCTGCTCGCCGCAATCACCGCGGTTTCGATTGCTTTTGACCGTGGATGGCATAGGCTTTGGCTCGAGACTGACTCGACTTATGTAGAGCATCTCTTCAGGACGGGATCCACTGTCGTCCCTTGGCGTCTTGCTAACTCCTGGCGCAATGCTCTTTCTTTGGTGGATAAGATGGAGTTTTGGGTTTCACACATCTTCAGAGAAGGGAATCAGGTTGCTTATTTGCTTGCTAATCCTTCGACCCCGTCTGGTTGGTGGCCTTTTTCTATTCCTTTGATCGCTGATGCTGTTGCTAGGGATTTCTATTCGGATCGTTTTCACAGGAAAGCCTGAGGCTTTTCTTGCTTTTTCGCTGCTTATGTTTGCCCTTCTCTTTTCTTTAAGACGAGTACTCTTTTTCCCGTCAAGTGTTTTTCCCAAGGGGGTTTTCACTTGAGGGGTTTTAACGAGGCTCGGCTCTCGTCTGCGACCTGTGCAGACCAGGGTTTTAGGTTTTTTGGGTTCTCTTTGCAATGAAGTAGCCTAATTTGTGTGTGTGTGTTGTTACCTTCTTCTTCTTGAAAATTAGCTAAGGATTGATATTATATACCATTTACAGAGGCGTCGTCGTTCGCTACTTTGCTATCGTATTTTTCTAATTTTAGGAGTTTTATTTTGAAATTTTTATGGTAAAATATTTCATATGATCAGTATCCGTCTTCCATCGTCGTTGGCTACATGCACCGGAATTACCTCTTGAGGTCGTGCAAAAAGTGGATCCCAATTCGAAATTTTTGTTATTATTTTTCAGTTTCTTCCTTTTCATAATAATATTAATAACAATTTAAATTTGACGAGGTATTGTTGAAAATTAAAGTAGAAAAATGAAGAATGTGACAATGTGTCAGCAATAATATCAGTAAAAGCTTGGAAATGGAAAAGATGCCATTAGAAATATTATTCCACACAATCTCTTGCTTTTCACAAACAAATGAAATGATTAGATGAAACATGAAATTGAAGCAATGACGACATGATTATTCCTTTTTTAGAAAATAAAATTAACTTATTTGAGTAGATGAAACTGAAACCTTAAACAACATCATTTAATTATAAGGAAAACCTCAATCTAGTGCCATTGAAGAGAGACAATTTCACACACAAGGTTCCAAAAATGATATATGGCAACAAAAAGGACAGGAAATCAATCCTATTCCAATCCCAACAGCCCAATGCCAAGGAAATGAGAAACAAAGAAATGTACCTATTTCGTGCGATGTAAACCAATCCAATGCACACACGTATGTGCAGTATTGTTGCCCAATATTTTATTTATTTGTTATTGTTGCCCAATTCATTTATTGAAGATAATAAGTATTTTCGATCTTATTCTTATAACACCCATGCATATAAATTTCTTCGTTTTTAATTAAGATTTATAATTTGGTGGTTAAGTTTTGTGTAAGTTAGTTGTCAAATTAATGTCATCAATTCAACTAGGAAGAAACACAGCCTAAACTATGATTGTTTTTAACTTTTTATTCTTACAATTGAATTATTGTTGCAATTTGAGGCATAAGTGTAATCAAATTTTATAATTAATTAAATAGTGTAGAAATTTAAAGGACGCGTCACGAAGGACTCGAACTCGAGACCTTTGGTCTCGGACATAATCTTCTGCCACTAAGCCAATACACACACAAAAGATATATAGAAATATCTTCCACACTTTGTTACTCATTTTCTGTCCTTTTCATATGTTCTGTATAGTAGATAATTTTCTTTAATTAAAATATGAAAATTTTTCTTTTGGTAGATCTTTTATCTCATTTTCGCTCCAATTATGGATAATACTATCATGGGGCTTTTCTGTGATAATATTTTTCATTCTGTTTAATCCTAGAGAATATATATGATAGAAAAGTGGGAATAGATCACTAGCCTTTTTACTTCCCCTTTTCTAGTTATAATTTTACAACAAAAAAGAATACATCCTAGCTAAAAATATGAACTTATATAAGAATATCTGGTTGATCTTATAAACTCCATAAAAGGAGTTTGTAAGATAGTTAAGCTTTTTATGACCGGTTTATTCTTTCCAATATATACTTTTCCAATTTCATTCTTATTTATATTTTCCTTCTAACTACTATTTTTGTTTTTTCACTAATTCACTATTCTCTTACTAATATAAAATTAGTTATCCAAACAATTTAAAAACTTATAAATTTTGAGAAATTATATTTTATAATTAAAATGCTAACATTTTATAAAAAAGTAAAAAAAAAACCTTAGAAATTGTTAAACTTATAATCTCTCTAAAATGAACATAGCCAAACATACCCCTAATATATTCCTCCCATAAATTTGGTCTGTGAAATTAACAAACACACATATCCCAAAGCCAAAGGTTGTAAATACATTAGTTGGGAACCGAAATTATATAGAATGAATTTGATCGAAAATGTGTGTTTTGTAATTGGTTCTTTGGCTAAAGGGCCAAAACTTGTGGGACCAAGCTTACTGTTGTGTTAAGACAAGTGGGTCCCACGTTTTCACATTTCACAATTTGTAATTCAACTGCTTGTTTTTGTCCTTGGCCTTTTCTAACTAACCATCACTATTCTCATTTCCTTTTTAAGACCCTCATTTCCTCTCCTCCCATTTCTTAGAGAGAGAGATGTCAAGTAGAAGGGGAAGAAGTTCAAGAATTACAGAAGATGAGATCAATGATCTCATCTTGAAGCTACAACCTCTCTTGCCAGATTCAGCTTCAAGGTGTAACACAGGAGTAAGTTCTAATACATCATACCTTTATTTATATTCATATTCATCTTCTCACTTTTAAATATTTAGCATTTTTTTCTCAATAAATAAAATTCCACCCTAAAAATTGAGAGTTTAAGGCGACCCCACATATACATATCTCCTTAATTCATCCGCATGATCAACTCCGTTCGCTTTTAACGTTTTGTTAGAGCATGTTTCCATTTATATATACTAGAAATATGAAGAAAACACGAGATTTAAACAAAATAAGATATACTCCGATAAGATTTTCTTTAAACCAACCACAAGATTCGAAAGAGACAATTGGAAAAGATGTGTAGGTGAAAAGAGACCCATCATCATGTCTACGCTGTTGGAGAAAAATAATGCAATAATTGGTGCCAACTTCAAAGACTAGTTACCAGAAATAAAATGTTGCAACGTAACATGATGACTTTCACTTGCTAAATATGAACACACATATTCATGCATCTGTGTTTGGAAGTCAACAAAAATATTTTGTGTAATTTTTTCTTGTTTAAAAATTATATATAGATGTCAGCATCAAAGATTTTGAAGGAGACATGCAATTACCTGAAGAATCTGCACAAAGAGGTTGATGATCTTAGTGAGAGGCTGTCTCAACTTCTAGCTTCCGGAAGTGTTGACGTGGACACTATTAGGGCACTCCTCCAACACTAAACTCCCCATTAATCTGATATGGATTGAGTTGCATTAATTTCTTATTTCAATTTGAAGATATCAATGACAACATATTTGTCTCGTATCTTTGAAATACATTATGTATACTTAAAGTGGAGAATCACAAAAGAATGGTAATTATATGAGTTTCCAAACTAGAAATATTATTAGGGTTTTGAAAGTTTTACAGTATGTACATGTTTGCCAAGCTATAGCATTTCTTATCCATTAACTATTGTGTATATTTATATATGGACTAGAAATGTAATTACACATGCTTGAAATTTTATAATAATAGTATATATATGTTATTTCAAATTGGTTCATTTATATCTTATAGACAAGCAGTTGGTATTCCCCTAACAAAATAATGATATTTGGGTCAAACATAAAGTTAGACATATCAGTGTATAGCTGACAAAATTCGTTGTCTTGGATTTTCTTATCACTATGAGTTGATTATCATCCATATATACAATTTTAAAATGTTACGTGAATAAATGCGCCGCCAATTTGTTCCTCAAAATTTCTTGGCGTGACAGTGCTTGTCATATACCCTCCTCCTTGGAGAAAATTCTCGTGCCCCAATATATATATACATCACCTTGTTATCAAGGACAATGGAGGTAGAAGATATGGATTTAAATCGTGTGATGTACGTATATATACATTGATGTATAGGAATTCACCTTATATTTATACTCAAATCCCTGAACCACTAAAAAAATAAAAGGTTCAACTACTGTTAAATATATGTATAATTCAATTTATTTACAACATGAATTTGACCATTTGAATAAAACCTTAAAATCAATACTTTCTCCGTCTCACTAGACATGTCTTATTTACTTTTTGTATGTGGACTAAGGAAGTAAAGTAGATGTGAGTGGATGGCGTGACCCACATGGATCCGATATATTTTGTGCGTAATTTTTAGCCCCAAAAAAATAAGACAAGTCTAGTGAGAAGACACAAAATGGAGTAATAACATTAATTCATTCTTTTGAAGCTTCTATATATATAGTTACTCCGCGAACTAATAATAGGGAGTAGATCTTCTTTGACTCATGCTCAATAAAACTTTATGTTGGGAAAAATTAGTTAACTTTAATTTGTATAGGTATCTTTAGATTGCCATTTTTTTCTTTCAAAGAGAGATTACAAAATTCTCTAACTACAGAATTTCATTTCTTAGGATTGGAGTTGATTGTGCATGTTGAGAGACTGCAGTGCGAATTTCCGTAAAAGAAATGGTAGCATTATTTTTCTCAATGGCATGGACCATCACATGACAATAGTAATAGCATTATACATGCACGTGGCACATATTAATTATAAATACAAAGATAGTATATGTAGTGCATAGAGAATCCATGCATTTAAGATAGGGTTAAATCTAATTAATAATCACCAAAAGTATGGAATATATATAATATATGTATTCTCTTGAGAGAGATTGCAAGTTGTGGAATTAATATTGGTATAATTATGTGTATGTGTGTTACGTAAAATATCCTTGAGTTTTACAAGTGTCCCTAGTGGTACTTACTTTATATATAATTAAGTTTCAATTGGAGTACTTAGGCCCTAATCATGCTGCGATTCAATGTCGGTAACGTTCGATTGAAAATTTTCCCATAATCAAGCAGCTAGATAAAGTCAGTTCGGTAACGACTAACGCGCATAGACACTAGATTTGGAGTTTTGATCTTCTATCGCATTTGTTTTGTGACATCTTTAATTGCATTTGTGGATGGAAGACATGTGACAATATCAATGATTTAGAAGTTAAAATTTATATAAGAAAAATATATACACTAACCATTGAAAATTCTAAACCCTATGATTTATCACATATATATGCTCCATCTATTTATGTAATAATATCAAATGTAACACATAAATGCAATAGAAGATTTCATTTTGCTAGATGTGCATGCTTACATCCAAAATAATTATCTAACACAGTTCAGTGTATATGTCATATTCCCTCCGTTCCATACATATTGGTCTATATCATTTGGACACAAGAATTAAAAAGAAAGAAAAACTGTGTAAAATAGTGTAAAATAATAATAAAAATATATATTATTTAAAATTATATGTGTTAAAAGTTTCTAAAAAAGAAAACAAGTCAATATCTTTGGAACACTCCAACGTGCCAATATGTATAGAAGCCATGGAGTACAATTTATAGACTATATAGTCAATCATAACGGTACGGAATTTAGGCATAATACATTAGTTTCTTTCAGAAAAATCCTTCTTATTTTTTTTTTTTTTTTTTTTTTTTTGATAATTAAATTACAGAAATTTAAAGGCCGCAACACA